>JACXGM010037694.1:0-11033 GCA_016801145.1 Umbra pygmaea
TAGTAGTGTAGATATACTTTATGCTGAACTGGGCCCTGTGTCTACATTTTAAAATAGCAGTACAAGTGTAGATATTTTTTATGTGGAAATACTGACAAGATTGCAGCTCCTGCACAATATTTTGAGTCTCCCTAGATTTAATAAAGGAGTATTTCAGTTTGTTAATTTAACAGTCTGTTTGCTCAGTATTTCAAACAGCCGACAAACATTCCTGGACGTTGGATTACAATGCATAGACAACGTATTGACTTACAGCCAGGGTCGAACTGGGACTGAAAAACGGCCTGGGACTTTGAAACACAGACCAGCCCACGACCCGTGTACAGTAGCCAAATACAAATGAACACACCGTGAAATATATGATACTAAACTATGATACAGTGCCATTGCTAATTGCTAACAAATTTAATAAAAAAATACAGTACTTAAAAGTGCATTATAATATGAGCCATAACAACAGAACTACTTTCTCTTACACGTGACCAGCTTACAAACGCTGAAAAAACTGTGTTTTGTGGTATTTAAAAAATCCCAAAAATGTAACTCTGGAAAAATCAAGAAACCAATGCAAAGTTTTTCTTAATAAACCCTATTGTATACCTCTGGAATGTGATCAAGAAGAAGATGGATGGTCACAAGCCATCAAGCCGCTTTGTCATATAAGTGGTGGAGCGCATGCTTGCCCAATATCTTAGCATTCTCTGAAAGACTTTTTACTTTACAATTTTTACAAATTATTTTGACCATATCATCATTATTATTCATATGTTCCAACTCCGAGCTGTATGACCTGGGGCCTATACTACGAAGCAAGTTCAACATTCCCTGGATTTCTTTTCATTACCTGGGGCCTATACTATGAAGCAAGTTCAACATTCCCTGGATTTCTTTTCATTACCTGGGGCCTATACTACGAAGCAAGTTCAACATTCCCTGGATTTCTTTTCATTACCTGGCTTCACTGAACCTAACATTTGCAATCTAGATAAGAGATGTCACGACGGTGGTTATCAATTCGTTAAATTAACCCAGGATTTCCTCCCCAAAAAAGGGGCGGTGTGTGCACCATCGGACCAATCGCAGACAAGTCTATGAGAGCTGCATATTTCGCTCAACTGTAGTAAATTATAATTTTAGAGAAATATGAAGAGCATACAAAATATATTCCAGACATAAAGCAGGAAGGAACGCTGGGAAGAAATTGCCATTTGTGTATTTATAAATGCCTCAGGCTCATCGATATCACTGACTATAATTACAATTGTGTATTCCATTAAACCAATGTGTTGCTTAATGCTGATCGTGTATAACAATTTTACTTATCGAATTCTTTCATTTGCAACCCTGACAGTGTTAAACGGTCATGGGAGCAAATAAAAAATGTACAGGGTGTGTAAATTAATTAAAGTCAAAAGACTTGTTTGTTCAACAAGTTCTGTTGGAGTAAATAGTAAATGTATGTACTGTCTCAACCATAGAAATTCCAATTCAAATCAATGTCGCAGAATGGTCAGAGTGCCAGACATTTTTATGTTTAACATTCCATTGCAAAGATCAGCCTACTTCAGCATTAAACCGATTCGCATGTTGTCACCGTGACAACTAACAACAATCGCCATTTTGTTGTGTACTAATAGAATGACCACACCAAGCAGTTCAATGGCCTTTCTATCCATTCTATTTCTATGGTCTCAACAGTGAAAGGGGATACATTGATGTTGGTCCGTATCAAACAGACCATACACTAAAATACCTGTCACAAACAAACGCAACATTATACATAAAGTCTGTGTAACTGTAAGCGCACAACTTTGATGTATCGCACTGCACTGGCACATACTACGGAAGCCGAGAACGGCCATGGATTTATTTATTTTTATGACTCATTAATTCGTAATATCGATATAACAAATATCGTTTTCTAGAGATTATTATTTTATGATTTATTAATTCATAATATCGATATAACAAAGATCATTTTATAGAGATAACAAATTAATTAATAATGTGCTCGTCTTGAATTCAAACTAATGCGCTGCAACGAACAGCTTCTGCATCTTTCAAGAAGACCATGATTTTTATGCAGGACAATGCTCCATTGCATGAATCAAAGTACTCCACTGTGTGGCTAGCTAGTAAAGACCTTAAAGATGAAAGAATAATGACATGGCCCCCTTCCTCACCTGGCCTGAACCATATTGAGATCTTGTGGTCCCTTCTTAAACGGTCGACTTACGGTGAAGGAAAACAGTACACCTCTCTGAACAGTGTCTGGTAGGCTGTGGTTGTCAACAGATCAAGAAACTGACAGACTCCATGAATGGAAGGCTTATGATTGTAATTGAAAAGAAGGGTGGCTATATTGGTCACTGATTTGTTTTGAAATCTCAGAAATGTTTATTTGTACATTTTTAGATTTTTGTTTATTATTCTCACTTTAGCAGATGAAAACCAACAAGTGAGATGGGAATTTTTTCATTTAGTTGCATAAATAATCTGCACACATATATACATTCTCCAAAGAAAGCCAAGACCTCACTTTTACTTTTTTATCTACTCAGGTTTGAGGTGTATTTACATTTTGACACAATCATGAAGTGGAACGAAATTTATTGGATATTTCAAACTTTTTTAACAAATAAAAAACTGACAAATTGGGCAAGCAAAATTATTCAGCCCCATTACTTTCAGTGCAGCAAACTCTCTCCAGAAGTTCAGTGAAGATCTCTGAATGATCCAATGTTGACCTAAATGACTAATGATGATAAATAGAATCCACCTGTGTGTAATCAAGTCTCCGTATAAATGCACCTGCTCTGTGATAGTCTCAGAGGTCCGTTGAAAGCACAGAGAGCATCATGAAGAACAAGGAACACACCAAGCAGGTCCGAGATACAGTTGTGGAGAAGTTTAAAGCCGGATTTGGATACAGAAAGATTTCCCAAGCTTTAAACATCCCAAGGAGCACTGTGCAAGCGATAATATTGAAATGGAAGGAGTATCAGACCACTGCAAATCTAACTAGACCCCGGCCGTCCCTCTAAACTTTCAGCTCATACAAGGAGAAGACTGATCAGAGATGCAGCCAAGAGGCCTATGATCACTCAGGATGAACTGCAGAGATCTACAGCTAAGGTGGGCGAGTCTGTCCATAGGACAACAATCAGTCGTATACTGCACAAATCTGGCCATTATGGAAGAGTGGCAAGAAGAGAGCCATTTCTGAAAGATATCCATAAAAAGTGTCATTTAAAGTTTGCCACAAGCCACCTGGGAGACACACCAAACATGTGGAAGAAGGTGCTCTGGTCAGATGAAACCAAAATCGAAAAAGCAACACAGCTCATCACCCTGAACACACCATCCCCACTGTCAAACATGGTGGTGGCAGCATCATGGTTTGGGTCTGCTTCTCTTCAGCAGGGACAGGGAAGATGGCTAAAATTGATGGGAAGATGGATGGAGCTAAATACAGGACCATTCTGGAAGAATGGAGTCTGCAAAAGACCTGAGACTGGGACGGAGATTTGTCTTCCAACAAGACAAAGATCCAAAACATAAAGCAAAATCTACAATGGAATGGTTCACAAATAAACATAACCAGGTGTTAGAATGGCCAAGTCAAAGTCCAGACCTGAAACCAATCAAGAATCTGTGGAAGAACTGAACCTCACTGAGCTTGAGCTGTTTTGAAAGGAGGAATGGGCAAAAATTTCAGTCTCTCGATGTGCAAAACTGATAGAGACATACCCCAAGCGACTTAGAGCTGTAATCACAGCAAAAGGTGGCGCTACAAAGTATTAACTTAAAGGGACTGAATAATTTTGCACGCCCAATTTTTCAATTTTTTATTTGTAAAAAAAGTTTGAAATATCCAAAAAATGTTGTTCCACTTCATGATTGTGTCCCACTTGTTGTTGATTCTTCACAAAAATTACAGTTTCATATCTTTATGTTTAAAGCCTGAAATGTGGCAAAAGTTTGAAAAGTTCAAGGGGGCCGAATACTTTCGCAAGGCACTGTACATAATGTACATATACTGTTCATACTCTACTATACATAATGTACATACTGTACATATATACTGTAGATGCTCACTTCACTTGATGTTCATTTAGACTACAACTGTACTTTTACTGACCATATACACTACATTCTTGATGTTCATTTAGACTACAACTGTACTTTGACTGACCATATACACAACATTATTGATGTTCATTTAGACTACAACTGTACTTTGACTGACCATATACATGACATTCTTGATTTGTAGTCAGTAATAATCATCCTGTTTTTCTTCCACAACATCATCTGCAGTACTAATATTTTAGCAGTCTAGATGCTAAGCTACATTTCGTTGCAATGGTTTTGTATTCTATCCTAGGCTCTGCATCTTCATTGTAAAATAGTAAGAAGATTGTAGCTGTACGCTGTGTGGCCTGTTTCTAAATTGTGAAGTAGTTTCTCTATTAGCCATTTAGATGAAGTTAGAATGCACTGGGTTGCTGACTGGCTTTTCTCCTGCTCCGCTCAATAACACATTTGATTGATTAGCGAAGGAGCTATAGAGAAACTGCAGTCTAAAAAAAGCCTATGATATAGCTTCCTGTCTGAGCGATGAGTAGGGGAGAAGAAGAGGGGAGGAGAGCTGAGGAGAGGTGAGGATGAGGGGTGAGGACAGGAAAGAAGGATGACCTGTAGATGGCTCTCAGGAACATAAAACTAAGTGCACACTGCCCGAAAATAAAGTGCTGCTTTCTCAACATCTGGTCAAACCTACGACAGGATATTTCTGAGATCATAGAGACCTACAAAGAATTTGATGAACTTCTGAATCTTTATGTGGATGGAACAACCAGTGGAGTAGCAAAAATAGCACTATGAACACTATTACATTTGTTACCTAAACCATTTGTATATTTAAATAACACTATGAACATAACTGTAACAAATAGAACCAGGACAAGCTTTCCACAATATAAAAGTTGAATTTATTGTTACAATACTCAATATATCAATGGGCAGAATGGTCAGGAGGCAGGCAGAATGTACGGTACACAAACCAGGATCTCAGAACAGGCAGGGTCTGGTACACAAAGCAGGTAATCCGGACAGGCATGGTTCAATACACAGGGCTGGAGAATAAAACAGGCAGAGATACAAGGGCTGGCAGAGACGTCGTCGTAAACAGGCAGGGCTTGGTACACTGGAGAAGCTATATTCCAAGACATAGGCACAGAGGGAAATTCCAGAAACCAGTAAACAGGTAATTCAATAAATAAGGTCAAACCAGGTATCCAGGAGAATCAGTACGTTTCAATCCGACTACAAACAATACCTCACAATGAGGGAAATGTGTGTACAAGGGTGTACAGGTGTTAGTACTCAGGTGATTGGGACCAGGCTATGGGGATGCGTTGGTGTAAATTGGGATCCTGGGTGTTACCAGTTTAGGATGGTGTGTTCATGCATAATGTGGAACCTGCCGACATCACAATAACCAATATTTGTTTCCTAAACCATTTGTATATTTAAATAACACTATGAACATAACCAACATTTGTTTCCTAGATCATTTGTAAATTTAAACACATCTGACATGTCCAACAAGTTCTCCGGCATCTCCTGGACAACCACCTTTACATAAAGGCAGAAAAGAGCCTCTTCCACGTCTCGACTATATCATTCCTAGGCTTTGTGCTCACTCCAGAATGGGTTCGTATGGATCAGGGTGAAGATACACACTGTACGTAATTGGCCAGTTCCCCACACCAGTAAGGTCCTAACGTTTTTTTGGGTTTGCAAACTTCTACCGAAGATTCATACGAAGTTGCAGTACCGCCGCGGTGCCATTACATGCACTGGCAAATCAGAAGACGCCGGTATTGACCTGGTAGGAGGACGCTCGCACCGCTTTTGACGAACTGACGCAGCGTTTCACTTCAGCGCCTGTTTTGCAACAACCCAACCATGCCCTGCCTTTTACCGTGGAGGTGGACACGTCTGAAATCGGGGTAGGTGCAGTGCTATTGCATCGCTCAGGACCTAACAGAAAACTGCATCCATGTGCGTTCTTTTCTAAGAAACTAAATCTTGCAGAACGCAATTACGATGTGGGTAACCAGGAGTTATTAGCCATCAAATTGGCACTGGAAGAATGGCGTCATTGATTAGAGGGGGCACGACATTCGTTTCAAGTACTCACCAATCATCGAAACTTCAAATACCTTAAGATCGTCAAAAGGTAAAGTGCACATCAGGCAAGATGTCTCTGTTCTTTACCCGGTTCCAATTTAATGTGTCCTACATTCCAGGAAGACTCCCTTTCCCACCAATTTGAGCCCTCCACCAAACCGGCTGTTCCCAAACCCATCCTTCCTGCCACTTGTCTGGTAAGACCCATACAATGGGATATTAATATGCTTATTCAGAATGCTCTATTTTCAGAAGATTTTCTATGTGTCGCCTTATACCTCTTAAACAACTACCTAACGCCATGGAAACGGTAGAACGTGTGTTCCTTCATGTGTTTAGGTATTATGGGCTGCCAGAGGATGTAGTATTAGACAGAGGCCCGCAATTCACCTCACGGTTATGGAAAGCTTTCTGCGATCGACTGGGAGTCTCCATCAGCTTAACATCATCCTCAATCTAATGGTCAGACAGAATGCCTCAATCAGGTAATTGGCACCTTCCTCAGACAACAATGTTCTTCACGTCCACAAGACTGGAGCAGATTTCTACCCTGGGTGGAATATGCGCAAAATTCACTGATCCATTCATCTCTTGGTATGATGCCATTTCAGTGTGTTCTGGGTTATCAACCTCCGATTGTTTCCCTGGGACACTGACCCGGGACCCATCGACAGCTGCAATGCGCATCCCAGACCCAGAAGAGGCATGCTGATATGAGGAGACATCCCGCGCCTTTGTTCCACCCTGGTCAATGGGTTTGGCTCTCTACCCGGGACATTCGGCAACAACTACCCTGCAAGAAACTCAGTCAAAGGTACATTTGTCCATTCAAGATCACACACAGAATTAACCCCGTTACCTACCGTCTGCTATTGCCCTGCCAGTATCGGCTCTCCTCTTCTTTTCGATCCTCGCTGTTGAAACCGGTGCGCTACAGCCCCATGCATCCTCCCGTGGCTGCTCGGACACCTCCTCCTCCATTCGTCATCGATGGTCAACATGATTACTGGGTGTGTAGTGCTGGCTTCAAGAAAGCGACAGGGGTCCTTGCAGTATCTTGTCGACTGGGAGGGTTATGGTCTGGAGGGAAGGTCATGGATTCCAACGGCTGACGTCTTGGACCCTGTCCTTGTAGCTTTCTTCCACCGTGACCACCCGGACAGTCCAACTTCGCGTCCCAGGGGTTGTCCATCCTCGTGGTCCTCCTATGCGTCTGGAGTCGCCCGTCGATTAGGGGGATCTTTAACATCCTCCGATTCCACCTCCCACATGACTAAATCATCCAATACCGCTAATACTCAAGATTCCAATATCCATGAATGCATCCCCATAGCCCGGTTTCAATCACCTGAATTCTCATCCAGCCAGTATATAAGCTCTCACAGTCCATAACCTCTTCACAAGGTATTGTAAGTACATTTCTACATTCTGAGCATTCTATTCCGTCTTCTGATTTCCTGGTTTGACCCTGATAAACTGTCTTTGAGTATTTTTGTCTTTTGTATTATCCCTTTGGGCCTCTGCTCTGTGTTTTTGTCAAGTGGATTTAATCTTGCCTGTCTGACTACCTGCCCCGTGTTTTGACCAAAGCCTGTTTGAGTATCTGCCCTGTGTATCGACCTAAGCCTGTGTGAGTTTCTGCCCTGTGTATTG
Source organism: Umbra pygmaea (assembly GCA_016801145.1). Lineage (NCBI taxonomy): Eukaryota > Metazoa > Chordata > Actinopteri > Esociformes > Umbridae > Umbra > Umbra pygmaea. The sequence continues at coordinate 7,852 of JACXGM010037694.1, forward strand.
ACCTAAGCCTGTGTGAGTACCTACCTATTGCCTTGTTTCCAATCTGTTTGTCAAACTTGCTTATTGTATACTATTCTACAATAAAACATATTTGTTTTTACAGAATCTGCCTAGAGACATTTGTTACAGATGTACTGAAACAGTACGTTCATTAAAGCTCCTGCTCAATACAGGTTAACACAGGTACATAAATGGCTTCACTTTACATAAAATAATAAGCTTAAGTTTCACGCTTATCTGGTGTCAAGCAGTTCAAACTCTGAGGTTTGACTATCAGCCAAACCCTCCTTTCCAGCACCTTGGAGTAGACTTTACAAGGGAGGCTGAGAAGTGTGATACCCCTGTAATTGGCACACACCACCTGTTCCCCGTTTTTGAACAGGGGAACCACCACCCCGGTCTGCCACTCCTTTGGCACTGACTCAGACTTCCACCTAATGTTGAAGAGGCTTGTTATCAAATATAGCGCCTTCATACCCAGAGCTTTCAGCATTTCTGGACGAATGACACTGTGGAGATGTTTGACTACCTCAGTGACTTCCACCAGGGAAATCGACGACAATCCCCCATCATCCTCTAGCTCTGCCTCTAAAATAGAGGGCGTATTAGTTGGATTCAGGAGTTCCTTAAAGTGTTCCTTCCACTGCCCTATTACCTCCTCAGTTGAGGTCAACAGAGTCCCATCCTTACTGTATACAGCTCGGATGGTTCCCTGCTTCCCCCTCCTGAGGTGGTGAACGGTTCTCCAGAAGCACCTTGATGCTGACCGAAAGTCCTTCTCCATGTCTTCTCTGAACTTCTCCCACACCCGTTTCTTTGCCTCTTTCACTGCAGAGGCTGCAACTCTTCGGGCCCTTAGGTACCCTGCAACTGCCTCTGGAGTCCTTGATAACATATCCCGGAAAGACTCCTTCTTCAGTCGGACGGCTTTCCTGACCACCAGTGTCCACCACGGTGTTCATGGGTTACCGCCCCTTGACCCAAGACGCTAAGACCCCATCTCCCCACCACAGCTTCAGCAATGGAGGTTTTGAACATTGTCCACTCGGATTCAATGCCCCCAACCTCCACAGGGATGCATGAAAAGCTCAGCCGGAGGCGTGAGTTGAAAGTCTGTTGGACAGGGGCCTCCTCCAGACATTCCCAATTTACCTGCACTACCTGTTTGTGTTTACCAGGTCTGTCCAGAGTCTTCCCCCACCCCCTGACCCAACTCACCACCAGATGGTGATCAGTTGACAACTCCGCCCCTCTCTTCACCCGAGTGTCCAAAATATACAGTCTCAGATCAGATGAACAGATTATAAAATCGATCATTGCCCTTTGGTCTAGGGTGCTCTGGTACCAAGTACATTAATGAGCATCCCTATGTTCAAACATGGTGTTGGTTATAGACAATCCATGACTAGCACAGAAGTCCAATAACGAACAACCACTCGGGTTTAGACCAGGGAGGCCGTTCCTCCCAATCACGCCTCTCTGTGTGTCTCCATGATTACCCATGAGATTGAAGTCCCCCAGAATTCATTTTACAGAATTCTGTGAGATCATGCTGGTATTATCAGGGTGGTAACTGGGTAGTAACTGTAGTAACTGGGTGAAGCTATGTTATATTATATATTAATAATTATTAATTTGCATATTTGCTCGCTGATTATGGCTGATATTTTTTGGAGAGAAACCACTTCCTCTAGTGTTACAATTAGATAGCAAATCATGTGCAGCCAGCCCATCTGTCGTGAGCTACAGTCAATCCTGTCCCAAACTGCAGCATCAAGTCTGGAGGAAATAGTGATTGCAGAGAAGCCATGGTAAGTTTGTAGCTAGCATGAAAGAGGATCAATTAAATCAGTCGCATATAATCACTTGTTAGCTTCACATGGTTAATAATAATCTAGAATAGTGGGCAGAGGTTCACTGCTTTCTTTACGAACGAAACGGTTCCAATTTTTTTATCAATCAAAACATTTATCCGTTCTGATTTCCTTGAGGCTTTCAGGGAAAATGACCCATTTAAAAACAGCTGCACAAGGGTTAACTAGCTATATTGCATTGCATATGATAAATATAATTAATCATCAGATCAGCCAACAGTAGATGAAAATTGGGTACTGGCACCTACAAGTGCTGATTTTATTAATATGTCCATTATACAATACACAGTCATTGCGCACATATATCTTGTCAAAATACGATGCCTATTCAAAACGATACACAGAAGACAGTTTTTTTACATCCACATTTAATTAAAAGGCATTCATGTTAGCAGGGAATATATGTCGCTAGTGTTCTCAAACATGGTTTTCAAAGTAGCCTATTTCTGATGTTGAGTCAGACGATGGCGAAAAGAGAGAAGAACATTAGCCTATTCTGACTACTCGCGCAAGAGAATAATTCTGTAGTTGAAGATGAAATCCCATGTTTCTCAGTTACTGCTTATGTTATATTCATTGTCATATTTGTGTATTGATTTTGAAACAAGATATTTATCAAGTGCTTCTGGAAATTACGTTAAATATCTGTGCCTTTACTCCCGTTGTGCAGCACCAAATCTGTTTAGTTAATTAAAGGACAACTATCAAAATGCACATACTAAATGTTTTTGAGTATTTGATCATACTATGCCTACAGTTCTATATGTTTTGCCATTTGTTTGGCATTTTGTTTGAACAAATTTAAATAATTTGATATATTTATTTGAGTTTTGAAACTATTTTCTCTATTATATTAAGAAGTTATATTTAAAGTTTATTGTTCTTTCAGTATTGTTGTAATGTCATTATTCCCCCCCCCAAAAAATCTATAATCGGTCGATTGTAATGTCTGTAAAGAGAACTCACAATTTTCAAATAGCACAATGTTATTTATTGACCTAAATGACAGTCCATAGGAACAGGCAAAGATACAGCTAGGTATATCCTCTGGCAGAGTAATCCAAACAGGCAGATGGTCAAAACGGATAGCATATATGGCTAAGGTACAGGTATGGAATATCACAGGCAGAGTAATCAAAAACAGGCAAAGGTCAGACCGGAATAATGTTTCATGAATAGAGTGCTCAGTATGAAGAATAATGTACTTACAATACCTCGCAAGGAGGCTATGGGTGAGTGTGGCTTAAATACAAAATGGAGTGAGCAGGTGTGGTGAATCATGATAATGAGTCCGGGTATGGGAACTGT
>JACXGM010037695.1:0-11033 GCA_016801145.1 Umbra pygmaea
TCAATGCATATTTGTGGGCGTGTTATGTAAATTACGATGGTTTTCAACCGTCTGATTTATCAACAGCCGCTCATTCGTACGCTGGAATTGGAGTGATACGAAAGTTTTGTAAATCACACGTGAGTCTCGTCGTAAGATGATTTCTGCGCTCAAATCTACACTGGTTTCTACGCACGTTTGATAAATGAGGGCCAATAAGCGGGTCTGTTGTACCTATGTTATGTTCAAAAAATGTTACTATAAATTGTTTAGTCCTGGCTAAAAAGGAGTTATACTCCAGTAAGCTTTGATTAAATTTCCAGTACCCCCTTCCCCGTGGAACTTCTGTAAGAACAATATAGATGCCAATTATATAATGATCTGACCTCATTCTTTTCCCTATCAACACTTTCTTAACCTTCGGTGCAAGAGAAAATGTCAAAAAATTATCAAGACGACTAGCTTGGTTATGCCTCCGCCATGTATATCTTATCATTCTAGGATATTTAAGCCTCCATATTTCCACCAATTCTAGAATGTACATGCAATTATTTATTTCCTTTAGTGCTTGTGGGCGATAATTTATGTTTTTATTACCTTTTCTGTCCAAACTGGAGTGTAACGTTGTGTTATAATCCCCGATCTTAATTATATAGCCCTGTGTTGCTTGTAAATTTAATAGTTTCTCATATATCTCTTTAAAGAATAGTGGATGATCTTTATTTGGACCATATAGGTTAATAAGCCATATCTGTTTCAAGTCAATTACCATCTTTAATATGATCTATCTACATTCTGAATCTAAAATGACAATTTCAACAATTATATTAGTATTATTTTTAATGAATATCATCACCCCTTTCGAGTTTCTTTGTCCATGGGAGAAATAAGCTTCCCCATCCCATTCCTTTTTCCAATAAACTTAATTTAAAGCTGTTGAATGCTTCTCTTGTAAACAGTAGATATTGTATTCTATTTCTTTTAACCAGGTAAATACTGCTTGTCTTTTCTTATTATCTGCTAATCCATTACAATTATAGCTGGCTATACTTATTTCTCCAATCCTTAGTTCCATTTTATTTATCTCGATATACTTTTGTAAAATCACCTTGGCAGTGACATTGCTTAAATATTGCTTGTCTTTGATGATATACCATAATATTTGGAATTCTAGAAAGTATAAATTGTCCCGTTTCCTCCCAATATATTCCCCCCAATTCCCCAAATTAACAATTATCACAATAACCCTCAACCCAGCCACAATCCACTCCCTCCCACACCCTGTACTAGGTAGCATTGTTCCCCAACACCAAGCACGTTGTGCCATATGTAGTGTATAAGCAAACCTACTACCAGTAGTATTCCAATTACCCTTATCTCGATTTGTGTAGCGCTCAATACATTTTATCTATAAAGAAACCTTATTTTAATTTATTTTGTATATTAACCTAAAAAATGAGGGTGTTAGCAGTGTTTTCCTTTTGACATTCGATTTCATTTGAGGTACAAAAACAGCTACCTGAGTAAACAAGCTAACAGCTTTTGGTACTGGCTGTTTACGTCACATTATGACTAATAATTATCTAGTTTTGATAGCTTTTTTAAAACCGAGATATTTGCTAGAACCTCAACATTCTATGTTTTAAGGACATATGAGACATGTATTTATAACTTAAATATTACATTTGTGAGCTTTGTGCGTGTAGTATGACGTTAATTTTATTCTTAAGACAACACCTTTACACTAAAAATAATCTAAATGCATTTCCCATGAACAAAATTGACGTTTTGGACAATATGTTTACTCATGCTGTTTTTTTTGTCTTGAAGGCGCTTCGTGGACATCAACCCAGAAAGGGGCTCCAAAGCAAGACAGGGCAAGGTGATTTCCAAGAAGACCGGGAAAGAAGTGCAGAAGAAGTCCCTCAATGTGAATCCTCATGTCTCCACACTTCTTCGAAAGCTAATAGACTTTAAATGGGACATGTGTGACCCACCCATCGGTTGCCCAAGGCAGGTAAAATATTTTGTGAAATGGACTTTGCTCTCTGATTGTTATCTGATGGGATGGCCAAAAACGTTTTAAAATGTTTTACAAGAAAAAACGTGTCTTCCAGGTTTTGAATGGTACACTCGTTTTGTAACCCAGCCTCTTGATCAATATTGCACCAGACCAGCAGTAGTTAATTTGACCCAACAAGATGGGCATGTCATATTTAACCCAACAGATGAGTTAAATATTCTACCCAAATGCAGGGTCAAACTAATGACAATTATGGGTTGATTTAACTACATATGAGTTATATAGTGTATCCAAATGCTGGGTCAAATTAATTACAATTATGGGTTGATTTAACTACATATTAGTTATATAGTGTACTCAAATGCTGGGTCAAATTAAATAAAATTATGGGTTGATTTAACTACATTTTAGTTATATAGTGTACTCAAATGCTGGGTCAAATTAATTACAATTATGGGTTGATTTAACTACATATTTGTTATATAATGTACCCAAATGCTGGGTCAGATTAATTACAATTCTAGGTTGATTCAACTACATATTAGTTATATAGTGTACTCAAATGCTGGGTCAAATTAAATACAATTATGGGTTGATTTAACTACATTTTAGTTATATAGTGTACTCAAATGCTGGGTCAAATTAATTACAATTATGGGTTGATTTAACTACATATTTGTTATATAATGTACCCAAATGCTGGGTCAGATTAATTACAATTCTAGGTTGATTCAACTACATATTAGTTATATAGTGTACTCAAATGCTGGGTCAAATTAATTACAATTCTAGGTTGATTCAACTACATATTAGTTATATAGTGTACTCAAATGCTGGGTCAGATTAATTACAATTCTAGGTTGATTCAACTACATATTAGTTATATAGTGTACTCAAATGCTGGGTCAAATTAATTAGATTAAGTCTAACACATTACAGTACAATTTAGAAAATAAATTGTAATTGACTACCCATTTAAAACTCTTAAACTACAAACCTAGAAAAGAATACATGTGAGATTTAGGCATATATTATGCAATAAACACTTAAACAATACAAAAACAAAACGACAATGGAATCATTGAAAATTTATTACATTAATATTGACAATATACTGGAACTGGTGCAGTTCCTAACAATATACTGGAACTGGTGCAGTTCCTAACAATATACTGGAACTGGTGCAGATTCTAACAATATACTAGAACTGGTGCAGTTCACTCAGGTTGGAACACATCCAGAGCAAAACAATAATTTTGATTAAACTGGATGAACACTCGACAGGCCAACACTCAGCAGCTCTATATTGAACAAATTAAAATTCCTAAAAGCTGCTATTAAGCTACTTGCAAGCAAATATTCTAGTTTTATAAAACATAACTATTTTTGACTCCCCTACTGGAATTTCATTGATCACATTTTGCACGAATTTCCACACATGCTCACATTGTTTTGGGTATTCGACGTCAAAGACAAAAAATGCCTTAAAACAGATATCAATGGCCTGAAGCAGTGTTTCTTGCTCCAGGGCCTGTCCAGATATTATTAAGAATGCCTGAGATGCACTCCATTCATTACCCAGCGTCAGGACTTAGGGGTATGGCTTGGACGCCTTGGCCTCATGGAGGTACTCAACCATGTTTATTCCAGGCTAAAAAAGAAAATACAAGAGAGTTAGATATACAAGAGTGCGAGTAAGGACCAAATGTCTACCGACTACTATAGTAAAAAAATGTAACTGTAATAGTCTACATTTCATTGCATAACGAAATATTCAAAACCTTTATTGATCAAGTTTTAGAGCATATAGCTCACATTACAGAAAATAAATAGAGGATTCAGACCTCAAATGACTTAAAAAGCCATACATTGATTGATGATCTATCATTAAAATAAACATTCTCAGAAAATGCGTGCGGCTCAACTTTTGTCAACTTTCTGATAAATATGTTAATTTCTGAAATCAATACTTAGTCGGTGCCTGTGTAGTGGAAGTTTAAAATGTTTACGGGACAGATATGCAGATATTAAGAGCTGGCACCTGGCTGGCTACCCCACACCTATTGCAAATACAGAGGATGTAGGGAGGTGTGAAGCATCACCCCTCTTCCTTGAAGACACAGCCTGAATGTAAAGACCAACTGAACATCTAATGTAAAACACCAGCAAATGGACCAAATAGTATGTTTTCCTGACTGTCCCATAAAGGGAAACTTAGGTATACACATACCACTGTGTTGCACGTCATGTTTCTCTTTACAGATAACTTATAGTTGGCTGGCCAAAATATGGAGGAAAGTTCCACAGAGTCAAACGTATGTTTCCCCCCCCCTGGGGTGGGACATTTCAATCTCATGTAAATGTACACAGCCAGTTCTTTTGTACTCAATGTAAATGTCTACAGCCGGTCTTTTGTACTGATTGTATTTGTGACCTAAAGTCTGTAAATGTGTCAATAGCGGTCCTTTGTTTCCACTTTAGAAAGTTCACTGCCAGTGAAATGTGATTCCGATTGGGGTTGGGCGGGAAGGGGGGAGCACTTTTTCGGGAAGGAATATAAAGTCTATGTTTAACTATGTTCGAGGAGTCTATCGTAACCGAGTCTCCTGGCATACGTTTCGTTGCCATAGTACTGTGTGTAAACTATACATAGCTATTCTTTGCTTTTGGTAGGTTTTAGGATTTTGGGACGACATGTTTTAATATTCTTGGTATTGTAACTTGTGATTTCATTGTCCGGTTAAAGAGTTGTATTTTATGCCTTTAATTGGAATTAAATATTATTGCTTTAAACCGAGCTTTGTTTGCAACATTCCAAGTCTATTCCTACTATCTCCGGTGGAGCTAGTTGGAAAACATCGTTAGCCTATTCACTGCCTGCTCTTAGTTTCTGCTATTATCACACACACACACACACACACACACACACACACACACACACTTTGCTAGCAAGTATTCAGGTGCCTTTCACTGTAATCACTGAGACGGTCTATTTCTGCAGCGGCGTCCTTCAGCTGGCATTTAGGGACTCTTGGGCAAATTTGGCCCGGTAGTAAGTTCAGCCCATTTGAGGGCATTCCTTTCTACTGCACCCCCAGTAAACGGTTCAGTTTTCCAGAAGACATATCCGAAACTTAGGGGTGAGCTGATTGCAAATTGGTCTTGCCGGTTGTCGCAGTCGAATCCGTGAGGACAGACATTTAGTCGTACATATTACATACCTTAGCGGGACTTGGCACGTCTAGACTAACTATCTAGCGGTTTCCGAGTTCACGCCCGCTAGACTCTGTTTGAACTTGCTTAGCTAACACACAAAACACATGGAGTCAGATTTATAGATATTAAATATCTACGAGGCAATTTAGATCAATAAGATCATTCTCCAGGCTTTCAATTAAGCTATTATTTACCTGTTTAATTCATAACATTGCCACTAAGGGAAAAGGAAATATATCAATTATTAATGTATTAATTTCATGTGCATATTAATGGTATAATATCCTTTACTCCCTAACTACTCCTGTTTTAGAACAAATTACTGCATCAGTGCGGTGCGGCACAGAGGTAATCAGTGGCACTGCTGAGGTGTTCTAGAAGCCCAGGATGCTTTGATACTGATCAACTTAGTTCAGAAAGTTCTAAGCTTGTAGAACAGCTATTTTCCGAAAACTGTCTGGCTATATTTGAAGCCTGTCCCCAAAAGTATAATAAAACCTGAATATGCATGTGCGTGCAGTCTTGAGCTCAGATATGTTGATAAAATGAATAAAGTTTCCTCTTCAGAAACTTGTGCTTCGAGGACTCACAGCCTTATGATCGATGAAGGCCAAGCTGCATTCACAATTGGTGTGGCGTACCACTTTCGCAACGCGGCCACGGCTAACTTTGTATGTTGTAGGGGGGAGTAATCCTGGCAGCTGCCTCCGGGCGAGTTCCCCAACGCCATCTGTAGGAAGACATAGGTGTCAATACGATGTGAAATAGCATACCTTTGATTTCACAATACCAGAAATTTCATCGCATAAATATCCTGCATATTCCATAACATTCCCTGCATTTACAAGATCTGCTGACAATATATTGCCTGGTGTTAAACCATCCAGGGGCAATGTTAGCTTCCACTCCTGTCTTGCCAGGTACAGGACCTTCTCTGCATAAATGGGCAGCCAAGTTTCAAAAAGCTTGTATGCAGCTTCCCCATGTAGGACAAGAAAGTCCTGTGCAATCTATAAAATGGAAAACACATTTTTTAATTCCAATTCAATGTGGCACACTTATAATAAATTACAAACAATGGTTCCTCATATGCAAGATCATTTTTCCCTATACCTACCTACCATGCCTTTGGTCGTTAGGCGAGGGAACTCTTCAAGAATTTGATCAATAGTCCAACTGTTGTCTCTGATCCACTTTGCCCTGTAGACTGCCGTGTTTTCCATATAGGCCTCTATCTGGCTGAGGGGCTGAGAATTGTTTCTCAACCATTCTTTAAACTGTGACGCACGTTCGTCTGATATGGTACATTCTGTAAAGAACAACAAAGTTCAACAAAGTTGTCAGTCACTGAAATATCGATGTTTTGCCTAATATTTTTTTTTAATAATTACCTGGTATGAGAGGCCTTGCAAGAGCAGCATCATCTGGCATTCGTGGTGATGTCGTCTGTGCCGTGCTCCACGATCTGCTGGTTGATCTCAGCCACTTCCTGATGTTCCGCAGCCTTTCCTCCAGGAATCCAGTGGCTGGCCGGTTGCTCCATCCTGGGGTGTACCATATTTCCTGCCAAGAAATCAAAATCTTTAATGAATAGAGATGAGGCACGTTTGACTGACAGCATGGGCTACGGTTAGAACAGGGTTTGTCTGTACGTCTGTCTGTCTGTCCTCAGAGAAGTTGTTCCTGCTGCTTAGTGCATAACAGCACAGATATGTTTCAAGGAGTGAGCTGTATTTTGTCTGTTAACTGACTGCGTCGAGGTTGTGACTTCCAGCCAAATTTAAAGCCTCAAATTCCCAATTATTTATTTACAAGGACCTGCGGGACAATAATAAGAAGCAGGAGATCTAAATTGGAAATCTAGCAAAAACAGAAGGGGACTGTTGTAGAGCTCTAGGCTGACTCTAGTTAACTAAGTAAAGTTAAAATTGAGAATCAAATTGGATTGCAACCTTGAAAGAAAAAAATCAAGCTGAATCACAACCCAAATAAATATCTCAATGACATTTTTCAAAAAACACTCACACTACCTCTGCTTGATGAGTCTTTCAAACAGGCAAATGACTGAACCAAACCCAATGCCAGTGCCTTTTTGGTTTCTGATGTAGGACTGTAAAACAGAAAAAGCTTTTTTAATTTAAGTAAACTGAAAGTACATGTTGTACTTGTTACTTATGTCGAAATATGTTAATTCAATTTCAAAATGGGAATGTTGGTGTATTTAACAGGAACCCTATTCTATATATAAAAAAATAAATTACTTCTATCCAAACTTCTCAATGAGGTACGACACCAAGATACGGACGAGGAGACGTCTCTGACTAGCTGTGATGACATTATCTTCATCAAGGATCTCAACAATTTCCTTGCCATCATGTAAGCCTGTAAGAATCTGCCAGACATCCTGAGAAAATTTACACAAGAGACAACATTGCAGATCTCTTACCTTATGAAGTGAAGGGTGATACGAATTAAAATCGATATCACCATTATTTCAAACCTTTGCCTTGATTTCAAATAATGAACAGTTAGTTCACAATCGCATCATAATGTGTTTCACTCTTTTCAAGCACTACTATTGTACAGCAGAATATAACAGTATTTAAGGTGCTAATCAAATGAATTTAGCTGATTATAAGAAAATTACTCGTTTTTATCCAGGTGGATTTGCTAATTTAAGAAGAAGAAAAAAAAAGTATCTTGATCAATCAACATACACAAGATACATTCAATTTTGTTTCTAAATTTTGGAAACAAAATTCTAAATAATAATTGCCCTGCCTACTGTTGATTAAACAAAGTGACACCCAAGTCTGTTGATTAAACAAAGTGACACCCAAGTCTTAAAGTGAACTTACAAACTGTGGAATGATGTGTATTGTCTGCATCAGCTGATTTACTGGCACCACAGCTGCTGCCTGATCCTCCATGGGGTTTGGAGGAGTGGCAGTTGGTGTAACATCAGAGATTGTAGGTGGGATAGCAGGGACAACAGCAGGTTCAACCTATGCAGAAAATCCAGTTCAATATAATAAACAGTGGCAGCCACCTAGAATAGCTTGCTAGGCATCAGTAATGTAAACTCTTGGATGGATAGGAAACAAGGTGACATATGGGGTGGGGGTGGGGTCAAGATATAAAACAGCACTTTTTTTCATTACATCAAAAAACTGCATGCAGTATGCATGGTGTGACGTGTACTGGCTGGCATTCTCACAGAATGTTTACTGTAGTGAACTGGTTGGTAAATGAGGTTAACCTCTTGCCCCTCTTGGTGTTGCGGTTAGGAAGCATGCATTGGGACCAGGGTTCGAGACCAGTGGGGTGCACTCCTCGCTATTTGTTACAATATATTTGGAAAAAGAGTGCACATGGTTTCAGACACAAAACTGCTCAAATTTATCACCCAACTGCCGTGTTTTTTGTTGTAAAAGGTGACGTTTCCTTTCTTGGACCATGCAGGTGTCTTTAAAAAGGTGACTTCTAAAACATAAATGTGGCAGTGACTAAGAATGTATATGGAGCAGATAGACATTAAGTGAATAAACCAAAAAATACTTACAGTTCAACTTATAACACCCCAGTAGTCATTTCAAGAACATCCCAGTAGTTTGTTAACGTCATCCCATCCCAGAAGTAGTTCCAGTAGTTTTTCCCATCCCAGAAGTAGTTCCATTAGTTCCTTCCATCCCATTAGTCCATTACTGATCATCCTCAAGCAATGGACACTTTACGTAGCATGTATGGCTAAAAACTAAACTAATATGGCAGACAATGTCAAGCTATGCATTTTAAACATCTATAAAGTAGTCAAAATACTATTTACAAGTGTCATACACACACACACACCTGGTGGCAGTACACTGATTACCTAAAAAAGTCTATAGCGCAGGGAAATGTATAAACTATCATCATCCTCTCTGTGCGACTTGACAGAATGGATGGGATGGTAATCAAGCAGCTCTCTCACATCTACAGCTGCCAAAACTTGAGTGGGAATCACACTGTACGCAAATAAATGCCTATCAAACCACTGTGTTTGCCACAACAAGTGTTATTGTTGGTGTATGTGAGGTTTGCTCCAGTACCAAAACTGATAGTATAACACCAAACTGAGGCTCTCCATATAGATAATAGGACAGGAATACGGTCATGCCTGCTCTATATTCAGTTCCCTTAAACTTTACCCAGGCTGGGACATACAATTCACTAAAAAGGGGAATACCTTCTAGACCACTTTGGATCTCTTTAAATCCCTCAATGTTGGCCAGAAATGTAGTGTACCCTGGACCAACTTCTGTAATGTGGCACAACACAGTTCCACAACAGGAAACTGTAGCACTGCATCATCTGATGGCGAAATGCCATGGTTTTACAAATGTTTTTAAAGTTACCAGTTACATGGCTAACCTGTTTGAAAAATGCATGTCGAGCTTCAAATCTCATCGTCCAGAACTGCCTCAACGATCCGAGTTTTTCAATGACTCCTGGGTAATGTAGCATGAAGTGGTGTTTTGGCCGTAAATGTAGGTGAGGATAGAGCTCCAGGAAGAGAGAGTGATGCTCTTCAATGATTTTGCTTAGGTATAGTGTTGCTGCTACAGTAAGCAAAGGAGAAAAGATTAACTCCATGCACAAGAGTAAGAGGAGTAGAAGTTCCCAATGCTTGTTATCCATATGGATAAGGTCACCTATCATTGTCGGCAATAACCTAAGCAGGCACCACATTTGAGATGCTGACTGCCGCATGGGGGCTTCAGGGTTTCATACTGCTTATGACAGTAGGTTTGTTACCCTTATCACAAAATCCATAGTCAAAGCTGGTTATTCTGTAATTGAGCTTTTCTAGTGTTAGATACTTTTGCTCAATTAGTGAATTTAACACAAGTTTGACTTCAAAGGACCCCACCCCTTCCAGTACATCATGCATGATGTCAACTACCACTGTCTGATACATGATAAAAAGTTGTTCAAGACACTGTCTCTTTTCAGGGGTGTCTGGGAGGAGTCAGCTCTATGCAAATCTGCCTCATAACTATTGCGATCACGCAACAAAGTAGGATCTCCAGCGTCAGAGACCTCACACCCCTTTTATCTGCTTTGCAGAACCAACACACAGTTTCCACTGAAGCTTTCAATGTAGCCAAGAACGCCATGCAAGCCTAAATTGTCTCCAGCTACCTGAACCACCGTGAACTTGACAACACCTTGATAGTTGGGGGTATTAACAAAGATGCCATCACTCTCTAGACACCTGGGCCCGTATTTATCAAGCTTCTTAGAATTACTCTTAAGAACACTGCTAAAACTTGAATTAAGAGTAAGAAAATTCTTGGCTCAAAGCTGCGCTTAAAAGTTAGTTATCAAACATCCCAGTCCTACTTTTAGTGAAGTGTAGGACTAAATCTTAAGTGTCAGTCTTAGAGCTGATTCACGACACTTTGCTGTGCCGCAAACGGGATTTTGTATGATGACATAGGCAAGATCCAATCACTGAATAGATGTACTTGTTTAAGAATATTCTCAGATAAATTCACATTCAATGGTGACATTCATAAGATGAGTTGACATTCAACAAACATTTGACAATAAAGAATTTCAAGAGAATTTATTATTATATACACATTGCAAATTAAAGATCAAAAAAGGTTTCCAACACGTTTTCCACTATTTCTCAATTAAATATTTCAAACGAGTGTGCTGTTCACTGACCTACCTATATATAGCCTAGAGTTAATGATGTAATCATATAGCCACCATGGATTCCAGAAGATAACCGAACTGGAGAGAATAAGAAACACTGCTTGCTGTAGTT
>JACXGM010037696.1:0-10914 GCA_016801145.1 Umbra pygmaea
CACTCATTCAGACAATGGTATCAATAGCTAAGTGACCTGTAACTTTGGCAGTTTAGGTAGGTATTGGTGGTAAAAAAACAAACAAATTGTGTCTAAAAAAAATTTGGTTTACGAAACAATATATAATACACATATGAATGTAAAGTCAAGGACGGCAGTGTCTGTAGCTTTAAAAATCATATTTTAATTTAACTCAATAGTCAAATGACTTGTGCTTGTGGAAGTTCAAGTTTTAAGTGTCTCCAATAGGAGCGAAGAGGTGATTGAGACTGTCTGATTAGAATACAGGAAGTAATCAATGGAGGTACTGGTAAAGCCACATAAGGCTGCAAAAAAGTTGTCAACACAGGAGAATGAGTAATGATCATGTGAAAAAAAAGAATATGTACTAGCATGTGGATTCTGAAACCTCATCAAAGTTAGGCGCATAAACATTGACCAATACTAAAGTGTACCAAATAGACCCTGTTATAATTACATACCTCCCAGTACTGTCCGACATAACATAATTAGCTGATAAATGTAATGTTTTACTAACCAGAAATGCAACCCCTCTGGCTTTGGAATTTAAGTGGGAATGGAAAACCTGACTAAACCTAGAATTGTGTAGCCTTGGAAGGTCTTTAATGCTTATTATTTTATTATACTTCTGTAAGAATACTACATCTGCTTATTTTATTTTTTCAAATGTGAAAAAACACGGGACATCTTGTTTGAGCTATTTAAAGCCTGGACATTCCAACTCAGGAATTTAACAGGGACAGCGCCTGCTCTGCTGTTCCCAACATTACAATTGATAGTCATCAGAAATAATGACAGGAATAATTTTCCAGAGAACGGAAAAACATTTTAGCATTGGTAGCTATCTGAGATTGATATAGGCAAAAACAACATTCAGAATAGACAAAGAAAGTATACAAACAAAACTAAGAATACAGAAATAGAGAAACACATACACAGACTTGCCACCCCCACCCCAGCCCCTCAGCATCATTAGCATACAAATAATTTTGTATTGATTAGACCTATATTACGTCTTGCTCATCTTTTGCTCATCTTTTGTTGTCATTTAACTCTCAGTCAATCAAAGCATAAAATAGGCCCATATGCATGAAAAAGCTTTAAAGAAATATAAAATTTTTATGACGTGTGTGATGCCAGCATTCTTTGAATTTAAATAATGCCTATCTCTAGCACATTGGTTTGCCTATATGGACAGCTGTAGACTAAATTATGCTGTTGTTCCATTGTTGAATGTTATTCAGAAACAAATAGCCTGAATTATAACATCTCATATTTTTGCTGTTGTATTTTTATAATTGTATAGGCTCTATACAATTGGAATATATAAAAAAATTGACTAACATATTAAGAGTAAATATTTTTGCAATCTGCATTATAGGATATGCCACACCCATTATTGGCTCCATACTAAAGCTATAGGGCTCCCTGTTTTGACGTTTTATTCATTTTCAAATTTGGGCTAATTAGCAAATTTTAAGTAGGATCTAGTTATATCAACAACTTCCAAATAATCATTGGTTATGTATGCAAAAGTGTAGGCACCCTTGACAATTTCCATTATTTTCATATAAAAATAATTGGGAGTTTGGATTAGCAATTTAATTTTGATCTATCAAATAATTAAAGGACACCATAGGACACCTTCCCTTAAACCATACTATTGAATAATATTTGTTTTTATGTCATTTAAGAGTTGTTTTGAGGAACCCATGTTGCCACTCTTCATAGGAGAGTCAAAAAGGACAACAACTTGCAATTGGCCTCCTTAAATACTTTTCTCATGATTGCATGCACCTGTCTATGATGTTCAAGGCTTAATGAGCTCACCAAACCAATTGTGTGTTCCAATTAATCAGTGCTAGCTAGTTGCAGGTATTCAAATCAACAAAATGACAAGGGTGCCCAGATGTATGCACCTGTCTAATTTCATTTTGATACATATTGCACATTTTCTGTTCATCCAAGAAACCTACTGAAATAGTACTGTGTCCTTCAGTTATTTGATAGATCAAAAGGAAATTGCTCCTGCCTATACTCTACTTTTACCTTTTTCTGATCAGTAAAGTTTACCCCCATACTATAGTTATGCTCAGATATTTTAATCAAAGTGTAAATTGTCTCTAACACATTGGTTCAGTAGCCTATATGACCTGCACGCATATACTGTCTGCTGAAAATGTTTAAAAAAAACAATAGATTCCTGTTTCTTTATTTCGTGCAACCGCAGTAGATTGATAATATAATAGGTATATTAGGCTACATCCTGCCTATTCATTTTCTAAAAATAAAGTTAACCATGTATCATTTGATCAAATTTATTTTTTCATCCAATCACAAATATCATTGAATTATTTATTATCTTTCAGTTCTAAGTTATTGCTGTAACATATCCTAAATGTTGAATTACATTTAAAGTAGAGATCAGTGTAGTATTTTAAAATAATCAGTGAAACTTCTGAATCACAATAGGCAGTCATATTATTAATTACATTTTATTGCAAATGCACATTGTTTAGATAATTCTCAGCCAAGGCAAATATATTTTGGGTAAAACACAAGGAAATCATCAATAAATAGCTTTTTTTTGACATTTTAGAAACTGGAAAATAGAACAATGTAAAATACACATACACTGCTCAAAAAAATTAAGGGAAAACTTAAACAACACAATTTAACTCCAAGTCAATCACACTTCTGTGAAATCACACACTGTCCACTCAGGAAGCAACCCTGATTGACAATCAATTTCACATGCTGTTGTGCAAATGGAACAGACAACAGGTGGAAATTATAGGCAATTAGCAAGACACCCCCAATAAAGGAGTGGTTCTGCAGGTGGTGATCACAGACCACTTCTCAGTTCCTATGCTTCCTGTCTGATGTTTTGGTCACTTTTGAATGCTGGCGTTGCTTTCACTCTAGTGGTAGCATGAGATGGAGTCTACAACCCACACAAGTGGCTCAGGTAGTGCAGCTCATCCAGGATGGCACATCAATACAAGCTGTGGCAAGGTTTGCTGTGTCTGTCAGCGTAGTGTCCAATGCAGGCCACAAATGTGCATGTGTCCACTCAAACGGTCAGAAACAGACTCCATGAGGGTGGTATGAGGGCCCGACGTCCATAGGTTGGGGTTGTGCTTACAGCCCAACACCATGCCTGACGTTTGGCATTTGCCAGAGAACAACAAGATTGGCAAATTCGCCACTGGCGCTCTGTGCTCTTCACAGATGAAAGCATGTTCACACTGAGCACATGTGACAGACGTGACAGAGTAGGGAAGACGTTGTGGAGAACGTTCTGCTGCCTGCAACATCCTCCAGCATGACCGGTTTGGCGGTGGGTCAGTAATGGTGTGGGGTGGCATTTCTTTTGGGGGCCGCATAGCCCTCTATGTGCTCACCAGAGGTAGCCTGACTGCCATTAGGTACCGAGATGAGATCCTCAGACCCCTTGTGAGACCATATGCTGGTGCGGTTGGCCCTGGGTTCTTCCTTATGCAAGACAATGCTAGACCTCATGTGGCTGGAGTGTGTCAGCAGTTCCTGCAAGAGGAAGGCATTGATGCTATGGACTGGCCCGCCCGTTCCGCAGACCTGAATCTGATTGAGCACATTGGGACATCATGTCTCACTCAGTCCAGGAGTTGGTGGACATCCCTCAGGAGACTATCCGCCACCTCATCAGGAGCATGCCCAGGCATTGTAGGGAGGTCATACGGGCACGTGGAGGCCACGTGGAGGCCACACACACTACTGAGCCTAATTTTTACTTGTTTTACGGACATTACATCAAAGTTGGATCAGCCTGTAGTCTGGTTTTTGAGTGTGACTCCATTTTCAGACCTCCATGGGTTGATAAATTTGATTTCCATTGATACTTTTTGTGTGATTTTTTTGTCAGCACATTCAAGTATGTAAAGACAAATGTATTTCATATGGTTAGTCATTCGTTCAGATCTAGGATGTGTTATCTTAGTGTTCCATTTATTTTCTTGAGCAGTGTATTTAGGAAAAGTCAAGGAAGGAGGAGGGTGTGGCTTTAAAAATCACAGATTAATTTTATTTACAATTTGACATGCCAGGCAGCATTGGCGTTTGAAGGTTCTAGTGTTAACACAACAAGAGGGGAAAAAGCTGCATATGTAGAAAATAAATAAAAATATATAAATATCTAAACCTAGAATAAAAATAAAACATGAACATTTGTAGTAAACATTCTAATTTACAAATCATTCAACCAGCTACCGTAACATAATCAAGTGTGATAGGGCCCTCTTGTGGTGGATGAGTTACCAAGACTTGAGTAATGGGTAACACTTTATAATAACCATCATTAATAGATGGTAAATTGATAGTTAATTATTGTTTAATAAATTGTTATTTCACTGTTTACAAATAGTTATTTTACTGTTAACAAACAATAAAATTATATTAAAATAAAAAAATATATATATATTTATTTGTTTATAGATGGTTCAGGAAATATTTATTAACCTTTTAGCAATGTATTATAATTGTCCATTGCAACTTTATAATAACTATCCAGACAATATCTATATAGACAGTTTACAAACAAATTACTAACCACTGACAATATATTAATTATCTAAGTGTCTCTAAACCATTTAGCCATGTATTATAATAATCAATTGCAACTTTATAATAACCATATAGGCCAGCAGAATAGAGCCCTGTATTGTACTGCTGATTTGTTTCTAAAGCTAAGCAGGGTCGTGTCCCTGGATGGGAGACCAGTGCTGCTGGTAGTGGTGTTGGAAGCCCAGTAGGGAGCACTCTTCCCTCTGGTCTAAAGATCATTCTTAATGCCCCAGGGCAGTGATGGGGACATCTGCCCTGCGTAGAGTGCTGTCTTTTGGATGGGATGTTAAACTGTGTCTTGACTCACTGTGGTCACTAAAGATCCCATGGCACTATTCATAAGAGTAGGGGTGTTAACCCAGGTGGCCTGGACAAATTTCCAATCTGGCCCTCATACCATCATGACAACCTAATAATTTCTATCTCTCAATTTATTCATTCTCCTCTCCCCCCCACTTCACCCCAGGCCGTTGATGCAAATGAGAAAGTGTTCTCAGTCAACTTGCCTGGTAAAATAAAGGTAAACTAAACTAATGTTTGGATACATTTTACAAACCAATTAGTAAATATTAAAACAAAGTGTTGGGAATATCTGGTCCATCTATTTAGGTAATGTTTATAGGTGTTTATAAACAGTTTCTTAAAGGTTTACAATTGTTTTTTAAATCAATAACCAATAACATTAATAATGATTAATAAACATTAAATATAATTTTGTTTGTTAACAGTAAAATAACTATTTGTTAATAGTGAAATAACAATTTTCTTTAATAAGTTAACTATCAAATTACCACCTATAAATCATGGTTATTATGAGTAATGCAAAAAAAATTGCACCCATAAACCAGAATTGTCGTTGCTACAAAAAGTGCAAGTATTTCAAAAAATTATTTAAGCAATAAATCATATAAAATACTAAAATTCTGTAACGATGGAGCAACAGCATTACCAACCAACTTGCAGCTGGATAATATGTCAGCAAAAAAACTAAAAATAACTCCAAAATAAAAGCGCCCACTGGGTGCAGCACAATTATCCCCCAAAAAGTATACAAGCCAGCCGCCAAATGCGATTAAGGAAATAAAATGGGCAATTTGTAAAAAAAAATAATAACTAAATTAAATAACTAAATCAAAACATGCCAATGGTTGTAGTGTGCTGAATTTACAAGGACTCAGTTTGCAGTGCATGGACTAATGCGCTATCATGCTGGTCTTTTTACTGCAAGGATTTCAGCCCTCTTCATTGTCACTCATGAGCTACAGTCCGGAAATAAAACACTTTCCTGCCACGGTAAATGCCTGCCGATTTGATGGGCCAATTCCAATTTCGGAATGTATTGGAAAATAGAGGGGAGGACCTACTTATGTGAAGAACCCAGCCAGAAAACAAACTGGACCTTTCCCCTCAGAACCCTGTGGCATTCCCCTCAGATCCCTCTAACCACACAGAATGGAACAAAATTCAAGGTCATCAGTCTTCTCGGCTAGCTGATGACTTTTTTCAGACCAGTGACTATATAGCAACTATAAGAAATTAACTGCATTCCTGCCAAATAATTTTCTCATCTAAACTGCCTTTTTAATTAAAAAAATCCTTTTAGTGCGCAAAAACCCAACGTATACGTTGGATACCTAAAAAGCAATGGTGTTCTTCACTGCTTCAATGGTGTAGGTTGTATGTTCCTCGTCTTAAGAACTTACAGGAGCTGGAGACTGGAGTTCACTGCCCCACGGAGACAGTTTTTTTTTCCTTATTACTTTGCATATGCGAATGCATATAATCAAATTACTTAACTATATAAGAATAACTTTTTTTGTTCCAGGGTTATAATTTGATTGCTACAATCAGATTGGTCAAGTTAAAAACCTTTAAAACTGTGAGCCTGTTTGTCAGCAGCTGCCCATTCCTCATCCAAGGCTGCAGAACAGGGGTCCAAAGCAGTTTAAATTGGCTCAGAAGGCCTTCAGATCGCCATCCCACAGATCTGTCCAAGGAGTTGCAGAGCTGCCGACAAGGGAGGGCTAGTTTGAATTGGGGGGAATTTGAAAAAAAAAGAAATTAGAATGCTATGTGGAAATTTAGGAAAAAGTTAGCTACAATGCAGGAGCCTCATTCACGTACGACCACCCTGCTCACATGCTCAAACCAGAAGCCTCAGAAGGATGACACTCAAGTCAAGTTTTCAAATTGATAACATTGTGAAAAAAAAATTCAAATGCAACCTTTCACCTTTTACATAAGAGTTCCCTGGAGTGCACACAAAACATGATTTTCGATTGAGCCAATCAACGTATATATCTGCAAAATAACTTCTGAGGGAACTATTTTGTAAAATCGAAATATGTGAAATATGAACGTATGAGAGGGTCAATTATGTTCATAGTGAACTAAATTTTACACTTGAGTAACGTTAAATATGAACATATGAAGATCATGACGTAGCATTTTGCTAGAGTGGAGTTCGGGGATGGTGGACGGGCATATATATCTGTGACTTGCAAGCCAGTGTTTGCGAGTTCAAATCCAGACTGACACTTTGTGTGTGTGATTGCTGCATGATGCAGACAGGCGATTGTCAGTTTTTTGTAATGTTAACCCTATAACCTTAACCTTTAGTAATGTCATGCCTAACCTTAACCGTTAGTAAAGTCATATCTAACCCTAACCGTTAGTAACGTCATGCCTAACCTTAACCGCTCCTCATGCCTAACCGTAACTGTGAATGTTGCAATATAATTTTGAATGCTATGGAATGTGCGGAATGTTCTCGCATGAATCCTCTAAACAAAATCTGCAGGTGCAATGTAATATAAAGACAAACATAGCCTAATAGCAAAATGTGCAGCAGCAACATAAAAAGACCCTAAATATGTTGGCATATAACATAATTCATGTTCTCAAAATAGTTTCCCGAGAACATAATTTGAGAGAAATTCTGAGATGTACTGTTGAAATAACCACTCAAACATATTGTAGGGTTACATTTTATTTGGAGAGTCTGAAATTCCATCTGTAGTTGCTCTACAGATAGTTTGTTGATAGTCACATCATCAACAAACTATCTGTTGATAAGCAAATAATTGTGGAGTTTAAGGGTAGGGGTTATTTTAGAATGTTTTAGGGTAATGGTTAAGGTTAGGCTTAACATTAGAGGAAGGCTTAACCATTTAAAGTTCGACTCAAACGTTTGGTAGAGCACACAATGTTTTTTTTCGCAGCACAGACATTAAAGGGTTAAGGTTAGCATTAGGGTTAATACATAGTTTGTTAAAATGTTGTCGACCGTCTTTAGATAATCTGTAGATCTACATATACACTTTTTGGACTCTCAAAATAAAGTGTTACCTATTGTAGTTAAATCTGGAATCATATTAAATTGAATCTGTAATTAAACACATCTTGCATGTTCTGAAATGTATTGTTATAAATAATAAGGTAAACAGGAGGACAAATTATGTTTAAACTGCTGTTAATAAACATTTTGCCATAGTGTTACTGACTAACCATGTAACAGAGAATTTTATAGGGAAAAGTCAGTATATAGTTCTCAGTTTCACATTTAATCAGTGACACTATGGCTACATAGTAATAAAAAAATATTTATTACAATATGGCAATATCAAACATCCTACAGTTTTGCTAAAATTATTTTTGATGAATTCAGTGAATCCATCTCCTATCGACCAATCATAGTGACATAGTAAGTAAGCTCGCTCATGGAAATTTGCGTCATCCATAGCAACAGAGTCAACCACACCCTAACTCTTAAGGCAATATTGGAAAATTTGGTAAATAGAAGAATTCAAAGAGAGCGAATATTCAGTGACCAGTCAGTTTTCCTGGCCAATTATGCTTATGAGCAGCTCAGTTGGGATTTCCCTATAATAACCGCAAGTTGCTCATCAAGGGGGTACTCCCGCCTGTGGCACAGATACTAGGTGTAAGTTGCTGAGCTTTCTGGCCTACACTTTAATAGCACTCCACTTATTTTAAATTTCTGGAATGGTCCGACATTCTGAGCCAGCCGCATTCACAGCTCGATCATATGCATCGAATAACATACATCATCCTATGCAGAGAAATTCGACATGACATGGCACGGCGGATCTATGCAGTGGGCTTAAAAGAGAAAAAAGAATTACAACAATATAAAGAATTTTTAAAATAATAATGACACTAGTAATAATAATAATAAAACACTGTGTACTGAGCAGTGATCTGGAAAATGTACAACAGTAGAAGTAGTAAATATTATAGATTTGGCATGGAAAAATTGCTTTTTAAAGGTGCATTTGAATTTCTGCTACATCAGATGTAGAGAGCATAAAGTGACCAGAGAGTGTTAGTGCTCAACAGACGATTTGCGATCTGTGTCTGTGTTCCATGTTGAGCAGCCGAATGGCCTGGGGGAAGAAACTGTTTTTAAGTCTGGTGGTCCGTGCCTTGATGCTCCGGTAACGGCAGTAATGAGAAAAGTTCACGGCCTGGGTGGCTGTGGTCTTTAAGAATATTCTTAGTTTTCCTGAGGCATCGCTTATGGTAGATGCCTTCCACGGAGGGGAGGCAGCAGCCAATGATGCGCTCCGCTGAGTTCACCAACCTCTGAAGGGCCTTACGATCAGCAGCGGAGCAGCTGCCGTACCAGGCTGTAATGCAGCCTGAGAGGATGCTCTCAATGGTACACCTGTAGAAGTTAGTTAAAATCCTGACAGACATGCCAAACTTCTTGATTCTCCTTAGGAAGTATAGGCGCTTTTGGGCAGTTTTTGTTGCTGAGATTGTCTGTCTGGACCATGTGAGGTTGTCGCTGATGAACACACCGAGGAACTTGAACTCTAAAACTCTCTCGACTTCAGCTCCATCAATGTGTATGGCGGCGGGGCCCTCCCTCTGCTGCTTCCTGAAGTCCACTATCATCTCTTTTGTCTTGCTGACGTTGAGAGAGAGGTTGTTGCTCTGGCACCAGGTAGTCAAGGCTCTTACCTCTTCTCTGTAAGCAGTCTCATCGTTGTTGGAGATGAGACCTAGGATGGTTGTATCATCAGCAAACTTTATAATGATGTTGGAACTGCGTGTGGCCACACAATCATAAGTGAACAGAGCGTACAAGAGGGGACTGAGTACGCAGCCCTGAGGGGCTCCGGTGCTCAGGGTCATTGTGGAGGAGGTGAGGTTGCCCATTCTCACTATCTGGGGTCTTCTCGTTAGGAAGTCCAGGATCCAGTTGCAAAGGGAGAAGTTAAAACCCAGGATCCTGAGCTTGGAAATGAGCTTAGCAGGAACAATAGTGTTGAATGCTGTAGTCCACAAACAGCATCCTCACGTATGTGTTCCCTTTTTCCAAATGTGAGAGGGCGGTGTGTGCCGTCAGTGCGATTGCATCGTCTGTAGATCTGTTGGGGCAGTATGCAAATTGTAGGGGGTCCAAGGTGTCAGGAAGGGCGGCGCAGATATGAGTTTTGACCAGCCGCTCGAAGCACTTCATGATGATTGAGGTTAGTGCTACTGGGCGGTAGTCATTTAGGCAGGTGATGTAAGGATTTTTTGGAACCGGGATAATGGTGGCTACTTGAAGCAGGAGGGAACTACAGACTGTGTTAGGGAGAGGTTGAATATGGAGGTGAATACCCCCGCAAGCTGGTCGGCGCATCCTCTTAGAACACGGCCTGGTATACCATCTGGCCCTGGAGACTTCCGCGGGTTCACTCTTTTGAAGGCTCTCCTTACGTCAGCCACATCCAGGGTCAGAGTGCAGTCGTCTGGGTCCTCAGCCATCTTTTCCGGGGTGATGTTGGCCACCTCAAACCGTGCGAAGAAGGTGTTGAGCTCGTCGGGGAGTGAGGCGGGGGGGTGGGTGTCGCAGCTCTTCCTGCCTTTGTACTCCGTTATCTGCCGAAGTCCACTCCACATGCGTCTGGGGTCGGAGCTGTTGTAATTGGACTCCAATTTGTCCCTGTCGTCTCTTTTAGCATCTCTGATGGCCTTCCGTAGGTCATATCTGGCCCTCCTCAGAGCCTCCGGGTCCCCAGAATTATAGGCAGAGGACCGTGCTACAAGCTTGGCACGGACATTACCGTTAACCCAGGGCTTTTGGTTGGGGAAGGTCTTGACATTGACCCGTGGAACGACATCATCTATGCACTTGGTGATGAATGCTGAGACAGAGTCAGTGTATTCATCAATGTTGTCACACGCTGCAACACGGAACATTTCCCAGTCTGTGGTTTCAAAGCAGTCTTGTAGAGTAGTAATGGATTGGTCACTCCATTTATGAACTGACCGAAAAAC
>JACXGM010037697.1:0-11032 GCA_016801145.1 Umbra pygmaea
AGGGGGAGAGAGAGAGAGAGAGAGAGAGAGAGAGAGGGAGAGAGAGAAAGGGGGAGAGAGAGAGAGAGAGGAAATTGAACAGCTGAAGGAACAGAATCCCATATTCCTAAAATGTTTGTCATTCGATGTTATCGTAAGAATGCACTGTGGTAGTATGTACATATTTTAACTATGTTTGACACTGTACCTGATATTCTTTAGGCAAACAACTGTTGTACATTGTCAGGTTATAGTAGCACAGTGGGCATAACTATTTCATCCCAACAGACCAACTGAGGTTCTTTTATACAGACCTTTCTATCACTGTTTCGGTGAAGCACTAAGCTGCAGAAAGTGATTTGTGGTTAAGCTTCAACTTGCCTGATGGAAAGATTTCCATAACTGTTGTTTTCGCGAGTCATTAACATCTTTGGAAAGATTTTGCCAGATGATTTTCTCATGTCTGTGGAATGCCGATGTTTAAAGAAAGGACAGAGAGGTTGTCTCGCTGACACATCTGTCTAGCAACTCGTATGCGTAGGCCGCTCGAGAGTGGACGTCTATCAGTAGAGAAATCAGGGACTCACACGAGTCATCCATTCCTCACACCAGTCCGTCACGTGACAACTACAGGATCTGTGTCTTGTCTGCTGGATTTGTAAATATGTGATCGATTAATGTCTGCCCTATCTAAATATTTACATTGGAATGAGATTGTTACTTTCTTGGACTACTTTTGAAATTGTTGGCATAGTTTGGTGTCATCACTAGTCTCTATGTTTACACGGTATACAGTCCTGCTCTTAACTTTACTTACCCTGGCAGACTTTGTAAGATGTGTACAGTACCATTATTTTAAGAAAACACAAGTGATCAGGCTAAACACATTTATTTTCTTTGAAATGAGATTCAAATTAAACTATGAGGCATCACAGAATAGTACAATCATTAAACAAAACACAGCAATAAAGAAAATAACGAGATTGTCCCAATTCAAAAGTTTGCCTACCCTTAGTTGTTAATACTGTGTATTTCCCCCTTTAGCATCAATGACAGCTTGTAATCTTTGTCATAATTGTGGATGATGCCCTGTATCTTCCCCGGTGGTAAAGCTGCCCATCCTTCCTGTATATTCTGGGGGTTGTCTTGCATGAACTGCACATTTCAGATCTCCCCCAAAGTGGCCTAATGACAGTAAGGTCGGGAGAATGTGATGGCCACTGCAGGACCTTCACTTTTTTCTGCTGTAGCCATTAAACGGTTCGCCTGGCATTTTGGATCATTTTCATGTTAGAATGTTCTAGTGCAGTGGTTCCCAAACCTCTCCTCGTGGACCCCCAGACAGGCCATGTATTTATTTTAACCCTGAAATGACACACCTGATTCAATTAGTCAAACTGTAATGTGTAGTTGACTAATTTAATCAGTTGTGTCATTTCAGGGTGAAAATAAAAACCTGGCCTGTCTGGGGGTCCCCGAGGAGAAGTTTGGGAACCACTGTTCTAGTGCATCCCATGTGCAGCTTCTGTGCTGATCAATGCAAATTGTCCTCCAATATTTTCTTCAAAAACATTCTCCAAAAACTTCCTCCAATAAATTAATTTTGCCAAAAATTCTGACTAAATTCCCTGTGCCACTGAAGCTCACACACCCCCACAACATCAGAGATCCACCTCCATCCTTCACAGTAGGGATGGTGTATTTTTCACCATAGGCCTTGTTGACTCGTTTATGGTTGTTTCCATAAAGTTACATTTTGAGCTCATCACTCCAAATGACTTTGTTCCAGCAAATTTGAGGATTGTATTGACTGGAATTTTCTAATCTTTGGATTCTTATCCTGATTTATGAAGTTATATTACTTTCTCTCAGGTACTTTGACAGTTATTTTGGTATCCCATGGCTAAGTATTCAGCAAAGTCAGGGCAGCCCTGAATGAAATGTGCAGGGGTATCTCAAGAGTTATTAAACTCATTGACTATTTAATACACAAACACTAATTACAATCAGGCAAGTCACATGTGTGGACGCGTATACTTAATAGCCATTTAAACCTGTGTGTGTGAACTTGTGTGTATAATATCAGGCTAGTCATTCAAGTGTATGTAAACTTGTGATCAGGGCCACTTTACTTAAATTTTTTATATATCTGTACAATGCTCTTTCGTCTTTTCCACCCACTTTTTCCATCAAAACTGCCCTAATTCTTCATGGTGTTTTGGTTCTTCTTTTTATTGGCTAGAATCTTCAGTTAAGATTATGTACTGTATTCAGTGTGTTTGTCTATATGGTTCATTGTTTGTTTTATTAGCTAGACTGTTCAGTTAAGCCAACATGCTGTATGCAATGTGTTTGTCTACAGTAGGGGTATTGAAATCTTACTCTACTAGGGCCGGATCCTGCTGGTTTTCTGTTCTACCTTATCGTTAATTACACCCACCTGGTGTACCAGGTCTAAATAAGGCCCAGATTAGAGAGTTGTATTGAATAGACAGAGTGGACCTGGCTTCGAGGGCCAGATTTGAATAGGGCTGTTCAACAGTATATGGTTCGTTGTTTATCTGTATGGTTCATTCGGTGGTTACCCCATCTTAAACCGGATGATGGATAATCAATTCAGAGCTCGTTTTCCATTGTCCTTTTTTCTCAACATCGGTGAAATTCACAGAAATTGGCACTTTAATTTCAGTTTTTCACTTCTGAAATCAGAAAAAGTACACTAAAATAGTTAGGCTAGGCACTAGGGTTAGTAGGCAGGCAAAGAGGGTGGCTGAACAGGGTACATTTTATTTCGCTCCGAGTACAGCTTGCCAGCTATCAACACAGTCTCAGCCAAAGTGTTGTTTAAGTGGTCAAAACATCTCATAGCAAGAGAAGCTAGCCAGCCTTTACAATACATTAGTAATTAAGCTAGCCAGCCTTTACAATACATTAGTAATTAAGCTAGGTAGTCATGTGATTATATATTTGTTGGAAATCAGAGGATAAACACTTAATTGTGTGATTTAAACGTGTTGTGTCTGAGGGGAACTATAGATGGAACAGTTCATGGGGACTGTAGACAAGGTAGCTAGGTTATGATGGTGGAGCATCACTCCCTGTACACTAGCAAGTGTCATTTGCTATGATTTAGATCCAATTGTTTTATAACAGGATTTTAGATGATTAACCCCCAATTTAAAGAACAAATGTTTTTGTTTAAATGTTTATTTAGTGAATCAACTACAAGCACATAAAAACTGAAAATAAGGCCACATAAAATGAGTGTATTCCCCTTACCTTTCTACATGTAGGGTAAGTTGGGGTAACCCCGCCCCCCTTTATTTTACATAATGCCTAGATGTCACCAAATGTATTCTCCCTGGCTGGTACTGATCATGCAGAGGTAAAATTGTCATTCTTTACTTAACTTTTCATGTCAGTTAATAATTGGTTACCCATTTTATATATTTACTGATCTGAACACAAGATGTCGCTGGAGAGCGACGTGGCAGGATGATGATGAAACCTTTATTTCCTCGAGGGGATTTTGTTTTACACTCAAGGGAGCCACATTGAATAGGCACAGACAACAGTAAATAACAATAACAATAAAAACCACACCAAACACTCAACAACATTTAAGAACTAGAAGATACAGAAAAACAGAACATAAACAACAACAGTGTCCAACAGCTAAGAAAAATCTATAAATAATTAAATAAATAATCATAGTGCACATTATAAAATGTCTGTGTACCTATGTCTGATCTGTTCAGTAACTAAATGCTCCTCAGCTCAAAAATGTACTAGTAGCACATTTGTTTTCTGTTAGGGGCAATCGAAATTTACGTCCAGAGAGGAGAGGGGAAAACTCTGTGCAAAGTGGGTGGGATGGATTATCCAGTACCCTCAAGGCCAGATTGAGGGTATACTGTTCTGTGAGGATAGAGATGCTTTTAACATCAGATCCAGTAATTTTCCTGCCCATCTAAGTCACCTTGTCCAGCGTGTTCCTGTTCTGGACAGAACCCCCCCCAGCACCAAATAGCGAAATTCACCACACTCTGAATAAAAGTTAAATAAAATAATGTCAGAGTTGTTGTGTCTGCATTAAAACTGCATAGCTACCTTAAAAAATAAAGCTGTTGCTGTGCTTTAGAGTATATTGCTACTGTGTTGGCAGACTAGGTGAGTTTGTAATCAATAATGGTGCCCAAATACTAATACCCCTCCACAATCGCAATGGCTGTCTATTGAATAGTAACAGGTTGCAGTGGAGGAGGCTTTTTCCTAAAATCAATCAAAATCAATATCTATTGTTTTTTAACTGTTTAAAATTAGTGAGTTTTGGAATTGGTCCACCTCAGTCCTGTAATCCTGTTCATTATCTGTTAATAAACAGCCTCATGTGCAAATGTAATCAGTGAACAGTTTCAATGGTGGCTGATAAAATCAGTAGTATATGAAATAAATAACAATGGTGATAAACCACATCCTTGTGGCACTCCCCCGTGTTTGACATGATGATTCTTGATTGACTGTCACCCGCCCTCACATACTGTTGTCTGCCTGTTAAAAAGTCCTGAATCCGCTTTATAAGAGTGAGGTTTACACCCATGTTTGTCAGCTTCTTCAACATGTATGACTGGATGGTGTTGAAAGCTAAAAAGAACATGATGCGTACATTAGAGGCAGGTGTTTCAAGATGTTTGTAAATTCCATTCAGGAGGGTTGTGACAGCATCTTCCACTCCCCTTTTCTCTCTGTAAGCAAACTATAATGTGTCCATGTGAGCTTGGGTTTGTATTTTGAGAGAAATTCAAATGATCTGCTCAAAGCACTTAATTGCGACAGAAGTGAGTGCCACTGGTCTAAAATCATTCAGTCCAACTGGTTTGGGTTTCGTAGGAAGATGTAAAATGTCTGCTGTTTTCCATATCACTGGGACTTTGTGTGTGTCAAGTGATATCTGATACAGTCCTATGAACACCGGGCTCAGTTGTTCTTTACAGCTCTTTAGAATGGTGCCTTCCAGCCTGTCAGCTTTCCGTATCCTTATATGGGAGAAGATCACTAGAGGTCTCTCCCCGACCATCAGAGGTCTCTCCCCGACCACCAGAGTTTGCTTCCCGACCACCTGGGTTTTTCCTGGGGTTAACTACCTTAACAGCCCCAATCGTGGTTCCAAGCCTGCCCTGAGCCCCGAGCCTGCCCTGAGCCCCGTCCATTTGTCCCGAGTGTCATACTTGCCCCTTTTCCCGTGCCTGTGCCCATCTCTGTATGGGTCTGTGTGTCTGTGTCTTTGTTGGTATGTCCTGTGTCTAACCAGGTTCCTGTGGTACCCTCGGTTCCGCTGCCTGTTCCGCCTCCTGCCTGGTTTGATCCTGCCTGGCCTCCACCTTCGCCTGACTGGCCCCCGCCTCTGCATTGGTCCGCCAAGCCTCCTCTGGCCTGGCCTCCTCCTGTCTGGCCTCAGACTCTGCCCAAGCCTGGCCGGCCTCCGCCTCAACCTCCACCTTGGAACCCAATGCAAAGAAATGATCAAACACCTTATCCCACCCCCTTTCTTATCCTTAACCCAAATAAAGAACCCAACTATACTGGCTCTCGGTTTAGGCACCCTAACACAAAATGACAGGGGTTGGGTCCACCTTTCTTGCCTGGTGTGTTTAGACAAGGGAGACAACCTGCGTGAAGTGTAAACCCCGGGGCAGCTCTAGTCTTTCCCCAACTTCTTGTGAAAAGAAACCGAGGTGAATGATTATTTACAAATAATGTTTACACAATCACAATAATGCACTACTAATTCAATATTCTAAATTACCTCAAATAACGCAAGCACAAAGCACTCCCCAAGCTGTCTCACACTCTCTACCACAGAACAAACAAATTTAGCCACTGCTAAATCCAACTACTGTAGCCATATACCCTAAATACTGAAGGTGCCAGTTAAAATAAAATGTGTCCACAACCACACACAGACCAAAAACACCTCACGCCTCAAAACTGACATAGAGCTCACTCACCAAAAACCAGCGAGAGAGAGAGAACACACAAAATGGTACATTTGATACAGAAGTAGGGGATGATGGGATAGCTGATGATTGGAACCAGGTGAACAGGATAACGGGAGGGGAGGAGTCATTGATAAGTGATGCGAGTGATGATCAGCACCATCTGAGTGGAACAGATATTCTGAACAGAACAAACACACACAGAACACCAACACAGAACAGGGCATACAGAAATCCATTTACACTTAGACCGGGTGACGTAAGACACACCCATACTGCCAAAACACACCCTGATTAAAATGGCTGTCCTACCGATCCTAGATTTTGGCGATGTCATCTACAAAACGGCCTCCAACACTAGATGTAATCTACCAAAGTGCCATCCAGTTTGTCACCAATGCCTCATTTAACACTCATCACTGCAACCTACAGTATATGCACTAGTGGGCTGGCCTTCACTATACACTCAAAGCCTGACCCACTGGTGTCATATACAAGTCAGTTCTACGCAACACCCATCTGTATCTAAACTCTCTTCTCAACATTGCCTAACTCATACGCAACCTGCGTTCAACCAGGTACATCTACCTAGTCACCCCAAAAGACCATACCTCATTTGGACGCAACTTCTTTCAGTTTGCAGCGGCTATCGACTGGAATGACCTACTCAAATCTCTAGATCTCATTAACACCATCTCCCTCACAGATTTTCAATCACACCTGTTTGAGCTTCTATCCAATCACTGTACATGCTGACCCTCCCCCCTCACATGTACACTGCCACTACCCATCTTAGCCCCAGTGCCTTAGTTTTGACATTGGTGCAGTTACATGCTCTCATCTGCACAATGTATTTTGTTATATGTCATCTGCACAATATCCGTTTGCACTGTTTTTCTCAGGTGTTAAATAGTACACTGTTATGCATTTTCGTACTAATTGACCTGCATCCCAAATTTAGACATCACTTGCACAACTGTACTTATACATCTATCGTTTATTCCTAATACCTGCACCCTGTTTGTCTATTTTTATTTTGTATTTATTTCTTGTGTAATTCATGTGTAACTTAATGTCACCATTTCACTTTTTAACCTGGCCAGGTTGCCGTTTCAAATGAGAAATTGTTCTTAACATGCCCACCTAAAAAAATAACAAAACACATTCTGTGGGCGGCCACCTCAAACACAAAAAAGAAAGGGGTATAAAAACAACAGCCCAACATTACATGACCATCTAGTGTAATGAACCAATCCATTCATTTTCTTTTAAAATGCAATGAGTCACACATATTTTGTAAATATTTATTTATTTCCAAACATAAAAGCTATGTCACCTAACAATAAGTCTAATAATTTAGATGGTGTTAAATGTACATACTGTAATAGGTCTTGAATATGTTTAATAACAAGGCATTGTATCATACTTCTTGTATTTCCTTTTAAATGATTGTTTTGCTATACACTAGTACAGATATTAGTATCAAAATGGGTACGTGCCCATTCTTTCATCTATAAAGGCTCTTGAAATCTAGTAATAATCTGGACATAGTGTCATTACTGGTTGATATTTCTGGTGCAAGATACCAGAGAGGAGAAATAACACCTTTAACCGAACACTGCAGTCTTAATTTGTCGAAGCCAGCTTTCTGTGCTCTTTTCAAAAGGCAGGTCATTTATCATTTAGGTGGCCGTTATTTTTAATGAGTCTGTTATCATTCATTTTAGGGCATCCCACCTTTCCTTGACATGGATAGTATTTCTTTTTTATATAGGACATAGGATTTATGCTCCCCCCTCCTTAGCCTCTCTCTCTGGCTTGGTCTGGAGTTGTCAGCTGGTTGCATCCTGATGGCAGTTTGGGTGAGGTGGGGGTTGGGTAGGTGTAGACTAGGGCCTGCCAGCCATCCAGCCCTCCTCAGCACACAGAGACTCAATGACCAGGGCCCTTGTCCTCTCAACTATAACCTGTCTTGGTGAATTCACTTCTTGGCCAATTCAGACCTGTGTTAAACACACCAAATCGATATAATGTACAGTAGATGATTGACACCTCTATTTTCAGTTCCTTTCCTTACCTCACCCTGGTCGGATAATGGCAGCAGGCATGTTTTATGCATTGGAGGGACCTCAGTACTTGCAATTGATGTCTGAAGAAATAACGTCATTGAACAGAAAATGGCGATCCTCCTCTCATATAGGCCAGTGGTTCTCAAACCTCTCCTGGGGTCCCCCAGCCGTTCCATGTACTGTTATCACTATTGTCCCCAAGTTGGCATACCTGAAACAACTTGTTAATTAAATGACAAGCCCTTGGCTGCTTTGTCCTAATATGTTAGTTCAGGGCAACAAATAAATTGCAAGATGACTTGGAGTCTTAAAACCCCTGATATGGGAAATATACTGTAGCTACTGTAACCTGTGCTTGAGTTAATATACTAAACTATTGCTTCAATGTATCAGAAATGCCTTAGCTGGTGTTGTGACAATGTAAGGCAGGAACACATGCAGGGTATATTGCACAAAATGGTAGTTGGACTATAACCCAGAAGTGTAACAGCGGCTTCACTTCGGCCTACAAATATATTTATTAAACGCAGCACACAGGCACTTTGTCATTAGGTAACTTAAAGTGTAGCAATAGTATATCTATCCAGTTCACAGTTTAGACACATCACACAAGTACAAAGGGGAAAAGGGGATGACTACTAAACACAGACAGGTGAAGAGGGCGCAGTGGAGAGGGCGTGGCCTCAGTAGACAGGTGACATCGACCGCAGGAGCTTGGACGCACCAGAAGAGGGAGCCACCGCTAATTGAGATGTCACAGCTGCTTCCTTTGATAAACTACGGTCATATAATCAATATCAAAAGCTTTACTTTGCAAATTGGATGACATTTAAACAATGTTTTCATATTGATTCATTGGTGTGAATATGATAAAACATATAATTGTTCAATGAATGAATCGATACATTGGCTGTGTCATAATGGTTGTCCACGGTGCAGAAGGGATGAGACAAATGTGAGATGGAATGCTAAATAAACCCATGTTTTAATGATAATACTATAAAACAAAAAACTGAATAAAAAGCAGGACTGCCACGTGGGGCAAAACGCAATAATATTTCATCAGAAAACACAGACACACAGACTGACAAGGAAATAACGAGGGACAGCTGACAACATGAAAAACCAAACCTAAATTTATTGGATAATGAGATGGCTGAATTCAGCTGCTAATAATTGAAGGATATCTATTGGTTAACTAATTCATGTGAAAAAAGTGAACAATAAATGGGAACCAGACAGTTCACACCAGACAGAAACCAAAAACAACAATACACACAGAGGAGCACCTTAAAAGAGACACCGTAACATGCTGTTGCTTCCAAACAGAAGACCTGCATTCATACCAAAACATTAACTTACATTTTTCCAGAATTCAGAATAGCACTATAAAAGGTTCACAAACGTCCATTCAACAACAGCAACATTTATCAACTCAAAAGGTGCATCATGTACTGTAGTTGGAGTAAGATAAAAAAAACACATGTAGTCTATCCTTGTTGAGACAAAAAAATTCCCTTCAAAGTCCTGTTCACTCCTATATCTAACCCTAACATTAACTGTTACCCTAAACATTGCACCTAACCTTAACATTACACCTAATCCCTAAGCTTTATGGAAACAAGTATAGTTTCTCCACAGGGGAAAACATTTAATGTTCAACCATGGTTATAGGGTTTAATATTTGGCCTCAATTAGGTAGTATAATATGACACACCCAACTTTTAGCTAAATTTGGCGGTAGCTTTACAAAGAAATTAGTTTTCTGCTCTACAACACTTCTTTTGGGTGCTGGTTTTAGGATGTTGCTACCATAATGCAAATATACAGTAGCCTTGTTGACTACTGGTCAATCAACCACTGCCTGTTGTACTTCCTGTATGGGAAGCATCAGCAATGTGTATCTACGCAACGGGGAGGCATTTTATGAGGATACATTTTGTTACATTTTGTTACATTGCACGACTGTGTTTACAGAGGAACACCAAAGACCAAGTCATAACACAAAGCAACAGAATGTTTCTGTGGATAGGCAAAGCAGTGCCCTTCATTGAAAGTTATTGCCAAGCAGCTCCGGGTGATACATCACTGATTCTGTAAGGACAATGCATAAGATGTTGAATACAACTACACATGCATCACAGTTGCACAGTGCGCATTTTGTTACAAATAATGTTGTCATCAATTTTCATCCTTTTGTTTAAACATATTAGTCTTTTGGACAAGATAGGTCATATTTCAGCAGGTTGATAAATTCTTCCCTCTCTCCTGTTCAAAGAATGTTCCCTTAATTAATTACACAACCTTTAATTGGACAGATTATTCCTAATGGTGCCACTGCGCTAGATGTACACACTGAGGGGTTCTCAGGACAAATTATTTTAATGCCAAAATTTCAGCCCTTTGTAATCAGTACATTTAAAATAATTAGTCAATTTGAGTGCATTACAATATTAAGATATAGATATCCCTTAAATAGAAGGACATTCATTTGCACTTGTGTGTTCTTCCTCTTGAGAATTGTATTCTCTTGAACAGTGTTTTGAATGATATGTTTGTCTTAAGGATGCCACGCACTCGGTTTAGAGAGTACCGTTTTCTCCCAAGATGGGACATGCCTGGACTGAACCCAAGGGTTTTGCCTCCCAATCGGGACCTTCAATGTAAACTCTATATTCTAAACTATACAGACATACAGCAGGATATACCCTTGTTCTAGAAAATATATATCAACAAGGTATCATGTTTATGAATTACTCAAATAAGGACTGTAAAATTATGCTATACAAGCTGTAACGTCCAGCCCTAGGTTAGGCTGTTTTTGTTCCTTTTATGTCAGTGATGTCTCCTGTGTTCTGTCTTACGTCCTCAGTGTAATTCAGCATTTGATATACGGTGGTTTAGTTGTGCTATTTTGTTATTAGTGTTATGTATGGTTCTGTTCCAGTGTGTGATGTTTTAGCCCCCCCTAGTGTCTCTTTAGTGATG
>JACXGM010037698.1:0-11031 GCA_016801145.1 Umbra pygmaea
TGTGCAACTAACTTCACAGCTTTTAGTCAATTAACAGTAGATACCTTACTCATAAGAGACAGATGGCGATAGCTGTTAAATGCACACTTATTAAATCAAAGATCAGTTCATTCAAATGCGCTACATGAACTGTTGGCCGCAGCATAAAGTAGCAACCTAATCTGAACAGTGACTTTGGTTCCAATATTATAGGTTCTGCCTTTTTAGGCTCCGCGGGTCATCGGGGCGACTTGCACCAGGGGGGACTTGCCAGGGACGGCTTGGACCCCGCCAAAACTGCTTGCAGTTCTAGTTAATGTTGTAATACAGGCCTCAGCTGTAAAAGAGACAGGGGTCTCTGTTGATTTTCTCTGTATAAAGAAAGGTACAACAAAATATATTTAGAAAAATTGGAGGGGGGCCAGTGGGGGGGCTGGCGATTGGCGGTGCCCCTGCATCAGATGCTCCGCGAATTGGGCAGAAGTGTGTGGGAACAAGATTACACACAACCTAATCTGCATGTTTTTTCTTGTGCAAAAGTGATACACGAACAAATCTTTTAGAGCAGGGATTCAGTACACCCAGTTCAATGAAACAATTAGTTAAAAAAGAATGAACCATTCATAATTAAAGTTGACTAGTACATTTTTTTGTTCAAGATATACATAAATAAAAACAATAAATGAAATAGTGAGTGACAAGGTTGTTGCATTCTACAGAGTCAAGGACACAACAAGTAATGCTGCCTGCACTGAGAGATCAAGGAGACAAGTTAACAAATAGGGATAATTGATTACAGCTGTATTGATTATATTTTGCAACTGTAATGACTGCATGTTATGTTATAGGACTAGAAACCTGGACATATTAAGATTAGTGTAGAGCCAGTTTGGTTGCAGTGACCTCATGGCATGGAGCTTGTGTACTTAGTAGAAATGGGTGTCTCTCCCCTTAAAACAGGCCCCTTTCATAGGCCTGAGTGGGACTTTGGCTGCCTCTCTGGTCTCTGGGGATAATGAGTGTCTTTGCCAAGGAAAAGGAGCTGGTGTCCTTCACACTAATCAGAGGTGTGTGAAGGCATTAGCTAGGTCTGTCTCCTCAACCACCTCATTACCTAGCCCCACACAGCCATAGCAGGGACTGGGTCTCAACTGACAGACCTATTCTTATGTAGCACTCTTCTTAGACCTGGGCTTGGTCCAAAGTAGTAAGCTATATAGAGAATAGGGTGAAACTGGGGAGGTTACGTAAGTAGTAGAAGGGCTCATGGAGACACATAGATAAATTCAGCTAACATTGTAGAACCTGTCATAAACCAGGGAGTAACCAGAAGGGAACTAGGTAGGAACAAGGGAGACAAGCCCATCTCATTGAGATTTAAGAGCTAGGATTTTGTGGGCCAGTGTGTGTGAGAGTTTGAGAGAATTCTGTGACAGCCCCACTGAGAAAGAAAGACATGCAGAACTATTAAGCAAAGTACAAGGGGAAATACAGAGCTTAAGGGACTAGAGAAGGAGAAAGATAAGGATATATCAGACAGAAAGGAAAGAGACAAGAAACAAACAAACAAAGAAATGAAGAAAGAGAGAAAGAGAGAGAGAACACTAAAATTTTGGCTGTGTCTTAAATCAAGTCACCCAGCAATTTGACGCACTGCAAATTTAAGTATTGAACCCCAAAAAGAGTCCTTTTAGTAATCTGGGGCCTAATGTATTAAATGTTGTTTACGCACGAAAAGCTTGCGTACACCGGTTTCCACCCACACGGTGTGATGTATAAAAATTTACTTGACGTGAGAATATGTGGGCCGTCACGGAAACCTTTGAGCAGACGTGAGAATGTGCGGGCCGTACACAAAGTATTGTCTTGCTCTGTAACGTGACAAATTCTAACTGAAAAGTGACATAAATAAAGTTTCCACTACAGTTACTGTCATACGTCTATGACGTTGACTATTCTAAAAACATTACATCCGCTAATAAAAGTTTGACAATTGATGTGGATGACTCACATCAAAATGCCAAAACCCAAACGGGAAATGCTTTTAGGGCCTATACCTTAATCTGCCACCACTTCTGTTATAGCCTACTTGAGGTTGTCAAACGAACAACAAAATCATTCAGAAAATGCATGTCAATATCTGTATATAGTTAAAATTGCACGCAGCACGGATTACTTACCACAGATGATATATATATACTCGCTGTACTGTGTAACTACAAGATTGGCATCGGAAAATACAATTGTCTCTGTGAGCCTGACTCTGGCTCATCCATAACGCACAGGAGGCATGACGCACCGATCCACCTCCCAAGGATGAAACACAGTAACAAGTGGGCAAAATCACTCACTTGTGAAGCTCAATTGATCTCGTGGATTATGTGTAAATAAGTGATCAAGGTCTGGGAAATTAGGTGTAGCCTATAAAAGATGATGTTATACTTGATGCGCAATGGCTGCTTCGGCCAGAGCTCGAAATACAAGGCGTCCTGCTTTATATAGCCTAGTATAAAAATATGTCTGGGAAGGTTCATAACCGACTTTGCGACGGTTATGAACAAGTTTCTCTAAATCTTGTCTGGAAACAAAGCATCTAGGCCCTCATTTATGAAACGTGCGTACGACCTAAAACATGCGTACGACGGGCGTACGCCAATTCCTACGCAAAGCAAGGGATTTATCAATTTAAACGTGATCGTAGGCTGCGATATAATCTCACGTCTGGTCTGACTTCGTGTACGCAAATTCTTTAGTGTGACTAGCGCTGTTCATGGTATAACCACCCGTTTCAGTGAATTGTTGAACCAGCAATCATTGATGAATGTGTCTGCAAAGCAACTACCCCATATTGCAAATGACATTTCAGAATTACGAATTATTATATACAGCACATTGCTATTAAATGGTTTATTTTTACCCTTTCACTTCGGGGTGGCCTAGAACATGAGGGCAGAAATTTGGCAAACAACAATTTCAATCAAATAATATATACAGGTCCTTCTCAAGAAATTAGCATATTGTGATAAAGTTCATTATTTTCCATAATGTAATGATAAAAATTAAACTTTCATACAGCTCATGAAAACACAAAATTCCTATCTCAAAGAATTAGCATACTTCATCTGACCAATAAAAGAAGTGTTTGTAATACGAAAAAGGAATTTTGGGTTTTCATGAGCTGTATGCCAAAATCCTCAGTATTAAAACAATAAATGACCTGAAATATTTCAGTTGGTGTGCAATGAATCTAAAATATATGAAAGTTTAATTTTTATCATTACATTATGGAAAATAATGAACTTTATCACAATATGCTAATTTCTTGAGAAGGACCTGTATACTCTCTACATTTCAGCGGGAGATCAGGAACAGGTCTGGTATATTACAGCCAACAATAGTCAAAGTATGCCAGCAGTTTTGGCGGCTATGAAGTCCCTTTCTGGTATATTCAAACTATGATTAAAAGAATTTTACGAGATTGCTGGGTTTCCAATTGGGGCGAATTGGGCGATTGATTGTACTGCATGCCCTGACTAAGTACCTAACACCACTTGCAAATCCCGAAACAAGGAGCGCAGGTTCAACAGTGCGCACACACGCACACGAACCACAGTGGAGTGATGTAGGCTATAGGTTTGCTCAAGGGCAGGTGGCTCTGTCTTGGGTAAGCGGGGTGGGGGGACTGCTATACACACCAAAGCATGCCTGCAACATAATTATGGCATGCGGGGTTCTCCACGATATTGGTTGGAGAACGGTGCCATTCATTGAAGATCAGTGGCCACACAGCCACCATTGGGGGCTCTACGAAGGAGACAGGATCTTATTCTGAGCTTCTAATATATTAAGTGCTATATTGGGTAAGAAAGCCACTTAAAAAATAAAACGTGGAATGTTTAGTGAAAATAATTCATTTATTTGAAATACACTTCAGGTTCTCGTTAATCGCTTTCAATGACTGTAGCAGTAACCTCAGTCAACACCGCATTTTCCATTAACAATCGACGCCTGATTTTAAGCTTCCAAATAAAACCAAGCGTTTGGCCTGCAACTGAGACCTGAGCATCTTTATTTTATCTCAGAGAAAATCCTTTTCTTTGCCGGATTTTGCTTATCAATGTCGTGAATTCCGTGCATATTTGTGGGCATGATATTGAAATTACGATTGTTTTCAACCGTCGGATTTATCAACAGCCGCTCATTCATTCGCTGGAATTGAAGTGATACGAATGTTTTGTAAATCACACGTGAGTCTCGTCGTAAGATGATTTCTGCGCTCAGATCTACACTGGTTTCTACGCACGTTTGATAATTGAGGGCCCTAATTCTTGAGATATTTTTAAGATGATAATATGCTAAGCCACTTATTTTTGTAAGTGAACTTGCAGCTACCAAAAACAAGTCTTTAACACAGCTCTAAATCACATGAAATATGTTCTGAGGGAACTACTTTGTAAAACCGAAATATGTGCAATATGAACATATGAGAGAGTCAATTACGTTTGAATGGAACTAAATTGAACACTCGAATAACGTTAAATATGAACATATGAAAATCATGACGTAGCATGTAAATAACATAGTTTTTGCTAGGGCGGAGGTCGGGGATGGTATATCTATGTATATCAACAACGATATGTTGGCATAAAACGTAATTCAGGTTTTCAAAATAGTTTCCTGAGAACGTAATTTGGGAGAAATTTTGAGATGTACGGTTGCTTAAACACGAATGATTCATAAAACTAACACTAGTTTACAGACCTCCAAAAAAGTACAATTTTGGAGAGAAGAATGTGATCTGAAGTGGATGCCACTCCGGCCACCCAGAAGCTCCTAAAATAAACAGAGGTTCAGGTATGTAGCATAGATTAAAGTTTGTAAATTGTGTATTTGTCAGCTGTTTGATGTGACTTTGTTTCTCAAAGTCAGTGTTGAACAAAACAATGTCAAAAAATACATTAAAATAGGGCGTAGTGGGGCTAAGTCGCTGCATTGCATGGATAGTCATGGATACTCAAATTTTACCTTATGTCGGCTGGAGCCTGCTTTTTTCTGTTCTACTTATTGATTAATTGCACTCACCTGCTGTCCCAAGTCTAAACAATTTCTCAATTAGAGTTGAGAAAATTAGAAAAAAAATTAGTGGACCTGGATTCGAGGGCCATATTTGAGTATGAGGGGTCTAATTCATAAGTCATTGGTTCAAGCCTGTCTAGGATTTCTCTGTCTTTGCTCGGATGCCCAGCACAAGACAGCACATATATTCACAGTGCTGCCCACACATTAGTCAGATTATTTACATTGCCACATCACTCTCCAGTGACTCCATGTGTGCAGATCAGGTGCCTGTAAATTCAATAGTAGAAATATAGTTGGTGAGTGTAATCATCCCGTACATGAGCTGACTAAAGGCTTCCTTGTTGAATGAGCAGACTGAAAAAAAATCCTCCAGCATGTGGTTGGGTGAACCATGTGAGCACCCCTCACCATGCCACATCTGTATAAGGAGTTGGGGACGGTTTGTGGGAATTGGACATGGTCAATTGGGAGGAGAGAAAAAATAGGTGAAAATCCGTCCAAAAAGTATATGAATGGATAAAACTGATAATTATAATTTTCTCACTTTTACAAAGGTCAAACAATTCCACAATGAACTGCAAGATGACATCCACTAACTGGCTGACCGTATGGCTCTGGGGAGTGTGCATAGCTCAGCTGAACGTGTCAGTGGGTCTTCACTGCGCTCCCTGGAGACTCCCAACAACACCAGGAGTTGCAGGAAGACTAGAAGCTACGGCTTGTTTGAACAACTCAGGTTAACCAGACACCACAAATTCATAGGCATCCTTTGAAAAACAATCGTACCAAGTAACAGCTTCTTCCCACAGACCATCAGGCTGTAAAATGTCCTGAACTACTAACATGATTGTACAGGCCATTATGGACATTACAGCCTTCTGGACACTATCTGAAACAGCTTGGTATTCTCTATGGACTGTTATACTCAACTCCCACACATGGTTGTCAGATGGTTCAGTGTTTAGGTAGTCAGACTAGTAGTCATAAGGCTGCCGGTTCAAGTCCACACTGTGCCAAATGTCATTGTGCACTTGAGCAAGGCACTTTACCCTAAGTTGCTCCAGGGGAATATCCCTGCTGTAAGCGAATAAGAGCGTCTGCTAAATAACTAAAATGTAAGATGTAAATGATCATTCAGTACCACTACTGACTGAAAAAAGATTGGAGTGACCAGTCAGAATATTCATTTTTTTGCTGTACAGACTGGACAGACTGCCACCCTGGATGGCACCTACAAAACCAGGTGCCAAAGGAGTGGAAAGAAGATCATTGCTGATGCGGGCCGTTCAAGACTGGTCCAATCCCTCAGCCCCACTAGAGGCAGCTTTTTCCCACAGGATGGTTAAGACAATATGGACATTCCACTAGTATTTGATCACCACATAGTATTATGTAATAAATTGTAATAAGTAGTATACTGTGGTTACTGCCTGCTGTTTACATGTACATACTTTGATATGCACCAAGCCATAACATTATGAGCAACTGCCTAATATTGTGTAGGTCCCCCTTTTGCTGCCAAAACAGCCCTGGCCCTTTGAGGCATGGACTCCACTAGACCTCTGAAGGTGTGCTTTGGTATCTGGCACCAAGATGTTAGCAGCTGATAAACTACGCTGAGTTGCGAGATGGGCCATCCATTGTTCGGACTTGATTGTCCAGCACATGCCACAGATGCTTGATTGGATCGAGATCTGGGTCATTTGGAGGCCAAGTCAACACCTTGAACTCGTTGTGTTCCTCAAACCATTCCTGAACCATTTTTCGTCAGTGCACATTATCCTGCTGATAGAGGCCAATGCCACCAGGGAATATTGTTTATATGAAACAGTGTACATGGTCTGCAACAATGCATATGTAAGTTGTACTTGTCAAAGTAACATCCACATGATGACCTTCTTCCAATGCTCTGTGGTCTAGTTCTGATGCTCATGTGACCATTATAGGCACTTTCAGCAGTGGACAGGGGTCAGTATGGGCACCCTGACTGTTCTGCGGCTACTCAGCCCTACATGCAACAAACTACCTTATTCAAACCAGCATTAACCTGTTCAGCAATTTTACAGTAGCTCGTCTGTTGGATCAACCACAATCAGACCAACCTTCCTTACCCACATGCATCAATGAGTCTTGGCCACCCATGAACCTTTTGCCGGTTCACAGCTTTTCCTTCTTTGGAACACTTTTGATATGTACTGACCACTGCAGACCAGGAACACCCCACCAGAGCTGCAGCTTTGGAAATGCTCTGACCTAGTTGTCTAGTCCTCATAATTTGACCCTTGTCAAATTCACTAAGTTCCTAAAAGCTTTTACTTTTTATGATTCTAACAAAACAACTTTGAGGACATAATATTTACTTGCTGCTTAATATATCCCACCCACTGAAAGGTGCCATGATAAAGAGATTATCAGTGTTATTCATTTCAATCAGTCAGTAATCATAATGGTATGGCTGATCGGTGTATATGTGGTCATTTTCTGCTGTTAATGCTTATTGTTTACATGTACAAACTTACATGTACACTCACCTAAATGATTATTAGGAACACCCGGTCAATTTCTCATTAATGCAATTATCTACTCAACCAATCACATGGCAATCCCAAGTAAAAAAAAGTATATTTAAATGTACTTGAAATGTATTTTATTTATCCTAAATATACTTCTAATATATTATTTTGGTACACATATTTTGAAAGTATACTTCAAATATACTTAAATATATTAAATACATACTTATGGTTAAACATAAGTATACTAGAAGTTTAATACTGGAGTATAATTTAAATATACTTTTTTTTACTTGGGATTACTTCAATGCATTTAGGGTTGTGGTCCTGATCAAGAAAATCTCCTTAACTCCAAACTGAATGTCAGAATGGGAAAGAAAGGTGATTTAAGCAATTTTGAGCGTGCCACGGTTGTTGGTGCCAGGCGGGCCGGTCTGAGTATTTCACAATCTGCTCAGTTACTGGGATTTTCACGCACAACCATTTCTAGGGTTTACAAAATAGTTTCCTGAGAACGTAATTTGGGAGAAATTCTGAGATGTACGGTTGCTTAAACACGAATGATTCATAAAACTAACACTAGTTTACAGACCTCCAAAAAAGTACAATTTTGGAGAGAAGAATGTGATCTGAAGTGGATGCCACTCCGGCCACCCAGAAGCTCCTAAAATAAACAGAGGTTCAGGTATGTAGCATAGATTAAAGTTTGTAAATTGTGCATTTGTCAGCTGTTTGATGTGACTTTGTTTCTCAAAGTCAGTGTTGAACAAAACAATGTCAAAAAATACATTAAAATAGGGGGTCCGCATGGCGTAGTGGGGCTAAGACGCTGCATTGCATGGATAGTCATGGATACTCAAATTTTACCTTATGTCGGCTGGAGCCTGCTTTTTTCTGTTCTACTTATTGATTAATTGCACTCACCTGCTGTCCCAAGTCTAAACAATTTCTCAATTAGA
The DNA here is from genome assembly GCA_016801145.1 of Umbra pygmaea. Taxonomy (NCBI): domain Eukaryota; kingdom Metazoa; phylum Chordata; class Actinopteri; order Esociformes; family Umbridae; genus Umbra; species Umbra pygmaea. Next base: position 8,531 of record JACXGM010037698.1, read on the forward strand.
GTTGTAATGAAAAAAATTTAGTGGACCTGGATTCGAGGGCCATATTTGAGTATGAGGGGTCCAAGTCATTGGTTCAAGCCTGTCTAGGATTTCTCTGACTTTGCTCGGATGCCCAGCACAAGACAGCACATATATTCACAGTGCTGCCCATACATTAGTCAGATTATTTACATTGCCACATCACTCTCCAGTGACTCCATGTGTGCAGATCAGGTGCCTGTAAATTCAATAGTAGAAATATAGTTGGTGAGTGTAATCATCCCATACATGAGCTGACTAAAGGCTTCCTTGTTGAATGAGCAGACTGAAAAAAATCCTCCAGCTTGTGGTTGGGTGAACCATGTGAGCACCCCTCACCATGCCACATCTGTATAAGGAGTTGGGGACGGTTTGTGGGAATTGGACATGGTCAATTGGGAGGAGAGAAAAAATAGGTGAAAATCCGTCCAAAAAGTATATGAATGGATAAAACTGATAATTATAATTTTCTCACTTTTAAAAAGGTCAAACAATTCCACAATGAACTGCAAGATGACATCCACTAACTGGCTGACCGTATGGCTCTGTGGAGTGTCTATAGCTCAGCTGAACGTGTCAGTGGGTCTTCACTGCGCTCCCTGGAGACTCCCAACAACACCAGGAGTTGCAGGAAGACAAAGAAGATCTTCGCTGATGCCAGCTGCCTGATCAAGAAAATCTCCTGAACTCCAAACTGAATGTCAGAATGGGAAAGAAAGGTGATTTAAGCAATTTTGAGCGTGCCACGGTTGTTGGTGCCAGGCGGGCCGGTCTGAGTATTTCACAATCTGCTAAGTTACTGGGATTTTCACGCACAACCATTTCTAGGGTTTACAAAGAATGGTGTGAAAAGGGAAAAACATCCAGTATGCGGCAGTCCTGTGGGCGAAAAATGCGTTGTTGTTTCTAGAGGTCAGAGGAGAATGGGCCGACTGCTTCAAGCTGATAGAAGAGCAACTTTGACTGAAATAACCACTTGTTACAACTGAGGTATGCAGCAAAGCATTTGTAAAGCCACAACATGCACAACCTTGAGGTGGATGGGCTACAACAGCAGAAGACCCCACCGGTACCACTCATCTCCACTACAAATAGGAAAAAGAGGCTACAATTTGCAAGTGCACACCAAAATTGGACAGTTTAAGACTGGAAAAATTTTGCCTGGTCTGATGAGTCTTGAGTATTAGGAGATTTGTAAGATAAACATCCAGGGCATGAAGCTCCCGTTTCACCACATCCCAAAGATGCTCTATTGGGTTGAGATCTGGGGCCTCATGTATAAAAGATTGCGCAGCTTACATACCAGAAGATGGCGTACGGCCAAAACTGGAAAAGTACATACGCACAGAAAAATTCACTTGTATAAAACCGGTCGTACGCTAGGTCCTGGGCACCTTTCCTTTATAAATCACAATCAACCTAAGATTGAATGCATGTGGACGAGCCACTGACCCCGCCTTGCCTCCTCCCATAAATGAATATGCAGATAGCCTATATATGCCATATCTTTGCCTGAATTACAACGGCTAAACACGCAAAAAATAAAATGTTCACAGACTGTGAGATTGAGGTTCCAACAACAGAGGTGGAGGCGAGGAAACGTGGCCTGTCATCAGGTATTAGGAGAAAAAAAGTTGGCGGAGTGGAAAACTATCACTAGGTTCATAACGCATCAAAATCAGGCAGCACCAACGGCCTTTCAGCTGCCGTATGGTCCGCTCCACCACTGACCGAGCCCCCTATATGTACATCATTGTAACGCTGCTCTTGCTCATTTTGGGGGTTTGTGAGCGGGGTGAGGAGCCAAGTTTGCAACGGGTAACCACGGTCAGCGACGGGTATACATTAATCACATACTCAGATGCAAATACAAGATCATTGCCTTATTTTACCGTATAGCCTAATGATCATGAATTACATTTATTACCAATTACATTTGGAAATCGGCTCATCGCTGCGAATTGCAGTTTAATGTTGGCCTGCTTACCAACAGTGAAGGGAAATTGTATGTACCTGGGTGACATACAGATGAGACGGTTCCATACAGCTGCCATGGCGCCGCTCAGAGATGGTTGGGAAATGCCTAACCAGTAAGCCTATGGCGGGTGACAAGTGCCACCTCGCGATAGCAAAGCAAACTAACGTCGGGTCGTGTCTTTCAGGTGAAACACTCGAACGTCGCTACGTCTGCATAACTGACAATCACTAACGTCGCTACGTTGCCACGTCTGCCCGAATCCAATTTTTCTAATTTAATCGTGCTTTACCCCTGTGGACACATTAATTCTGTAACGATTCCCAATTCCCCTTCCCTGGACACTGCCACTTCCCTATTCCATCCCGCTCAGAACTACAATTCCCATTCATCAGTTCTACTTCCTGTGGACTACAGCTTCCCTAGTCATACCTCCTAAGAACTACAGTTCCCATACCCGGACTCAATTATCATGATTCACCACACCTGTATACTCCATTTTGTATAT
>JACXGM010037699.1:0-11031 GCA_016801145.1 Umbra pygmaea
ATACCACACACACTACAGTGATACCACACACACACACCATAGTAATGCCATGCACACTACAGTGATGCCACACACTCTACAGTAATACCACACACATTACAGTAATACTACACACTACAGTAATATCACACATAACACAGTAATACCATACAAACTACTTTGATATCACACACACACCACAGTAATACCACACACACATCACAGTCACCAGGGCCTAAGGTGAAGTTGTGATCTGTCTGTAATTACAGGATGCCATTAAACAGCTGTCTGCAGTATTGGAAGTCAAAGTCACCCTGAACTGTCATGCTCTTTTCCTCTCTGCTTTTTTAAGCACATTGCTGATAAACCAAGCCTGCACCAATTAATGCATTAAAAAATTATCTGTGATTTGGAGGCAACCACAAGACACAGAACTCAGTTGGGATTATTATACACATTTGTGAGAAGAAAAATGAATAATAATGATACCACACACACTACAGTAATACCACACACACACTACAATAATACCACACACACACTACAGTGATACCACACACACTACAGTGATACCACACACACTACAGTGATACCACACACACTACAGTGATACCACACACACTACAGTGATACCACACACACTACAGTGATACCACACACACTACAGTAATACCACACACACTACAGTGAGACCACACATACAGTGATACCACAGTATCTACAGTGTGTGTTTTTTTAATACTTAATACATAATCATGGGAATATGCTGTTTAAATAAACAGCGTTGTTTCTGGTCAAAAGTAATGCACCTCAAAGGCAATAAGGTGTAATTTGTGATGCACTATTTCAAAAATGGTTGTAGAATGGCAAGAAAGGTGTAGTGAACGTTGGTATAATACAGCCTACAAACGTCCAGACTCCTCATCAGAGCCCACAAGTCCAAGTGGAGAATACACTTATCATTTGATTTCCATTGATGCAGTTTTTATTTTTTTCAGACCACTGTGTGATTACTGATTCTGGAATGAAGAACCATTAAATCAGGTGGAGAGGAGAGAACGAGTAATTTAAATAGGACAGAGTTAGAGCGCAGTAGATACCCAAATGTTTAAAAAGACGGTGTTCAGAGAAAAGTCAAATTGCACACATTTACCTATAGAGTGAACCTTAATACGGCTCTAGAACAAATTAAGAGACCACTGCAACTTATTCCATAAACTACTGACAACATTTCTACCAAATTCCAAATATAAAAGATGTAATTCAAAGCATTTATTTGCAGAAAATTACAACTGGTCCAAATAACAAAAATGTGCAGTGATGTCAGACATTGAATAATGCAAAGTAATTAGTAATTCTTAAACAACACAATACTAGTGTGTTAACATAGGAAGAGTTCAGAAATCAATATTGAATAATAATAATTGTATAATAATAATAATTGTCTTTCATGCATCTTGCCATACTATCCACTAACCTTTCACATTGATGTTGGGTGACTCTATGCCATTACTGGCTCAAAATACCTAGCAGCTTGGCTTTGTTTGATGGCTTGTGACCATCCATCTTCCTCTTGATTACATTCAGGAGGTTTTCAATGGGGTGCAGTGGTCTAAATGTTTTCCAGAGATGTATGTGTGGAATTAAGTGGTTCAATTTGAGATACAGACTCATTCTTTCTCTATCTGTGTTGCTGCTTGTTGTTTTGGGCCTCAGTCAATAGAGAGCCATAAAATGAACTAATATATTAGCTGATGCATCATGCTTTCACACACAATCACTGTGCAAGTTATTCTGTTAAACAAAACATGTTGGTCCATTTGTGAAGCCTGGTGCTTTTGTCTAATTGTTCAACACCCATGAAATTTGTATTGGTATTATGGATCTGTCTGTCTCTATTCAAATGTTAGTCATATGTATGTCACATGCGATAGCTCTGACAATGTCAGAACAATTCAACTTGAGTGGTAATATGTCTTGCCAAAGAGTTCCAGCATTTGTGAAAAGACACTGATTGTGCCTGATTATAAAGTACACCAGACACCACTGGCCTGAATATTTTATTTCATAATTTTGTGAATTATGTTTTATTTCCACAGAGATTACACATTCTAAGTCATTTCGTATAATCACAGTATCATTCATGGGAACATTTCCTCTTGTCATTTTGTCTCGTGTCTAATTTGAGGTCGCCACACTTCCAGTGTTTGAAATTGATTCATTTGGATTAGAGCCATAACAATTATTTTTGTGACTGGGACCCTACATATGACAGTACTTGACCAGAGCTTTATGAGAAATAAGTAGGAAAAAGGGTGTAATTTGGGAACAGACATATTTTGTCTCCTCCGGCACATGGCTGAGAACCTGTGTGTCTTCAATAATAAAAATAACTATTGATCAAGGCTTTGGAAAATTATATGCAGCTATTACTGGCTGCTTTAGCTTAACCAAGCCAAGGAAGAAAGTTAAATTAGCTAAATTTCCCAGGCCTACATACTGTATTAGGAAACGTGCTCTCGTATATGCTTTGGACTCATTACCAGTCTAGTCACACTGACACACAGTAGCGTGGGGGCGAAATTGAATTTCTGCTTTAAACGGGAAACACTGACAGTTTTTTCTGATTGTCTGTCAAAGTGCACTTCTTTCATACGGTATTACATTTACATCATTTATCAGGCGCTCTCATCCAGAGCAACTTAAATGTATTGAGTGAATACTGTTCAAACTGCCCCCTCCTTCTAGGAATTCAACCCAAATGCAGCATGCTTGTGAGCTACACAGAGCCTTTCACTCAAAGAGAGCAAGCTTAGCATAGTGTGCATGCTAACTTAGACCGCGTTTACATTCCGATAGATTTCAGCAACATTTTTGGAGCACAGCTCGGGACGAGACACAATTGTAGTGTGTAAAATTGCGGGTCTCTCGAATTCCATGCAACCTTCGTAGGTAGTACACGAGAAGAATTCGAAAGATCCCACCTGGGGTTTTTGCAAACAGCCCAGGAGAAATGTGTATTGTGGGGAAATTCTTCAAATGTAAGCACAGGGCTAGCATCCGGTTTGGCAAAGTGACACAAATGCGGAAGTGCCTTAAACCTGTATTCCATCTGAATTCCAGCTGGGGGCGATACTTCTGGTTGCAAAACAGCTTGGTTTCTGTAATAGTCTATGAGAATGAGAGACACATCTCACTTGATTTATTACCTCAGTAAACATTTTCATAATGAGTATATGGTCTCAATCGCTAGATTTAAGCCTTCTGCAATACATAATGATGTTCATTTTTTGAATTATGGTCTTGTTGATTTTTAAATCCACGTTAAAGCAAAGGGGCGTTTAGGCCGTGAGGGCCTGGCTATGGCATTTGTTTGTACGACAAGACACTGAAAGAAGTTGGCAGTTCAGTTTTTCCGGTAAGTAACGTTACATTTTGTTTTAATACGGTTTATCGTTAATATTCCAATTAATATCAGTTAGCTAGCTAGAAAAATCCTCCCTCTCATCTAAAATCGTCACGTCCGCAACCAAGATGTCTGCGCCCGTAACGGCAAATTCGATAACCCAAATCAGATCTTCACAAACCACACATGTTACGTCCAGTGGAATACGGTCAATGCATGTAAGTCAAAATGGGCTGGGCTGGTTTTTGTCAGGCATCCAGCTCAAGACATCTTGAATGACTCACCCACAAACGTGCAATTGCCGTTTGGAGACATGATAATGTGAATACAAACAGTATGGAAATTGTTTTGTCTCAGCTCGAACAGACTCGCAAATGTTGCTGAAATCTATCGGTTTGTAAACGTGGACGTAAAGGTATATTTTACCACCTGCATTTGGTAAACCATCTAAAAAATAGTTGATCAGTTAATCCGTCAGGATGTGCCTAATTTTATGTTTCGTTCCCAGTGCCATTTCACTGTAGGTAAACTTATTTGGAATTCCAAACGTGCTATTATGTAGCTATTGTCTGTAAAAAAATAATTTGACAGCAAATCTCGTATAATGGGAAATACCTGAATAAATACCAGCATAAATGAACAAGAGGAAAGGTTCAACTAGAGCGTGGATGCATCATTTGACACGACTGTGCAACTTTTTAACATACAAAGGTTTGCAGTATCTAAGATGTAATCGTACGCCAAATTATAATATTTCTAGACTGTAGGCTTGGAGAATTGCCTAGGAATGCATATGCAATTGAATTTGGATAAAATATTCCTTTAATAAACTATACACCCCTCACTGCAGTGCTACTTGAAACCTAGTGGAATACAGCAGTTAACTATGGTAATAGGAAATAATGTTTGGGAACAGTATAATGTATAAGATGTGAGATACGATTTAGCTACATATTTTTCTCTGTGAGTGAGAGAGGTTCAGTCCAACCATGGGTTTTGGAGCAAGGGCACATTTCCCCTTTAATTACTCAAAAATAAATCATCAATACAGTGACCCGTGTCCTCCTGCTGTTCAATGTTGTCTAGGCGACCAGCCTAAACCAACCAATCAGAGCTGGAGGATCAACTGTCCATCTCTGTGATTGCATTTAAGTTGGATGCAGCATGTGATTTCAACTGTATTGGTAATTATGAGCTTATTTAGTGACCGAGTTGGGTTGTGTCCCTCTGCTGGTTTCTCAAATTGCTTTCTATTCAGCGATGTCAGCTAGTCTGAATAGTAGTTATGGGTTGTCAGGGAGTTCACAGGCCTAGCTGGTAGGGGTTCCCTCAATTTCCAAGAAGAAATCCGACAGGTCATGTGTTGTATTCAATTGTGACTGACAGCAGGCGACTAAAAAAACACATCACCTTGAAGTACATTGCAAATTTACCAAATTTGCCAAATCTATTGGTGCTCATGCGTTGCTCTTAAGTAATTCCCAATTTCTTCTAATATGAATTGGATTTAAAACAAGTCTTAAAAGATTTTTCCTTTTTAAAACACCAATTTCCTTTCGTAAACGTAAGGTTTAAACATTTGATTTCGTCCTCTGTTAGATCAGTGGATTAAAAAAACATGATTCCTACACTACTTAGTGCATGCTATTTTTCAATTTTTTAAATGATTTCTTCATTGGCTACATGCCACAGCTGCAAACACTGCAGGCGTATTATAATGATGTGTCCAGTGCAGTGGAGGAGACATCCAGGTAATGAAGTAGTGTGTTGCCCTGATCAGCATTCTTCCAGGTCGGCTGCTCTTTGGGAGTTGACAGTGTTGCGGCAAAATCATAGCCAATTCACTAATTCTTCCATCTTCAAGAAATGATTAGGAGTTTGCAATTATTTAACAGACTGCATTGATTCACATCATAAAAGCAGAGTTGCCATTTCATGTCCTTACACACCTTAATTCCCACCAATGACAGTATACAAGATGGACGAAACCTTCCCATTCATTCCTATGGAGAAAACGTGAAGTCAATCAGAAGCACTTTTTCGGTGATAGCCGAGCATGATGATGTAGATGTGACGTGAGCAACATCTCTGAAAGTTGGAATTCTTCTCTTAGCCATGCCAAGAGAAATATGAATCGTGCCGAATCATGCCTCTTGCAGAGAAAGGAGAACGTGTGTAGGAGTTGTTCATGAGCGTAGGAGCAGGAGCAACTTTTGGTAAATATTCTGATGAATTATTTTGTCATTTTGAATGTATGCCTCCACGTCCCCCGATTGCCTGCAAGCTTTCTCTACTGTGCGACAGTAAGTCGCGTGGTATTGACACAATAGTAAGCATATTTTCACTAGGACAACTGCTACGGGGCCATAACGTGAAATACAAGGTAATGGAGCTTTTTATACATTGTCCTGTTTCTTTAGACATTACAAATGGACAAATAGTCTTTAAATGCTTCGGATGTCAATTATTTAGCTGTCAAATTGACCCCTAAAATGAATGCAATGATTGGAATGCTAACGTAAGGTGATAGCCAGGTAGCATCAGAATCCACCCAGAGCTGCTTCAACTTCCGGATGTAAGACTACCCTCTTGATTCTTACAAAAAACGGCCTTTCTACTTACTGATAACTCTATTAATAGGGCCAATAGGTGTTACAAAACCACCCTTTGTTAAAAAATGCATCAACACAATGTTCAATCTGTTTTCACATTATAAGCCAAACTTTAGGTCAGTCTTAGTCTCTGACCACAGAAACCAGTTTTAGTGAACATCTGTTCCTGTCTCATCTTGCACCCCCTTCACATTCCTGAGCACTTGCCGCCCTTACTATATGCTTGACCATTTCTCACATTTGCAAATCATTACACAATTTACCAGATTGTTCTTACAGAATACAAATTGTTTTCACATCAATTTTATCATAGACTTGTAAGAATTGCTACTACAGAAAAGACCACACATTATACATTTGGTCTAAAACTACTACTGATAGAACATGAAAATTAAAATTTCTGGTATTGTCAACAACCAGTCTGGTGACCCACTGTTTCAAGGCCCAACTCAATCACCTAAGAATGTCAAGTGAAACGAATGTCTACTTTAACAATTGGTGAGAGATTGATCAATCTATTTTAATGTGTAAGTTTAACAATACTCTCTGTTTCACCCTAAAGTAATCACTGGACCTATATAAACACTGAGAGTGTTAATTTAACACTGAGGTTTTTGCTCTGTACTTGTATCATCTGTATATACTCCCATCATGGCGTGGGTTCTCATATGTGTTGTATTCTTTCCATCGGTATAGAACCAGGGTTATGGACACATTTTCATATGGCCCCTCAATTCAAAACTTATTTGGAGTTTAGGACCTTAACCAACCAATACACCAACCTTAATCCCCCACTCCATCTCCAGTCATAAGCACATGGTGCTATCCAAGGACCCGTCACCGTGACACGATAAAACCTTGTGAACAAGTAAGCTGATGGCTAGCTGACTCTAGGGGTCCTCAATAATTAGCGGTAGACTCTTCCAGGGCACCGTCTGCATTTACCACATCCTCTGGGGGACGATCGCTGGTGCGTAAGCGGGCCAAATACGTATTTGGCTTTGTCAAAACCATAGAAATAGAATGGATAGAAAGGCCATTCTAATTCAAATCAATGTAGCAGAATGGTCAGAGCGGCAGCCGTTTTTATGTGTACCATTCCATTGCAAAGATCTAGCGGCCTACTCCCCTATTAAACTGATTTGCGTGTTGTCACTGTGAGAACTAATAACAATCGCCATTTTGTTGTGTACTAATCGAATGACCACGCCAAGCAGTTCAATGGCCTTTCTATCTGTTCTATTTCTATGGTCAAAACGCTCTGAAATCCAAGAGACTACAAAGGTTGGAAGCCAGACAGGGAGGCCATCCACAACAACAGCAAGATGGAAATGAGTTTCCCCGGCTTGTTGAAGTAGGGCATCGCTTGTCCTGTTCATGATCCTTGCCAGAAAATGCTTCTTTAACAGTGTTGGTCAACAATGCTGTATGACAGAAAAATCGATAGGAGTAGGTACTTTATATGCTGTGCGCTTTGTGCCACAGACTACTTTGCCCTTACTGAGTCTCTGTCACACAGCTCCCGCTAACCCCAGACGGAAGTGTCTGGATCCCCGTACTTGATATGATCAAAACAGCACCTTGTAATAATGTTTTGATGGTTCCCTCACACAAGACAAGACAGGGTTGCCCAGAGCCTGTGAAAAAGGTGGCAAGATAAGTGCCGGTTGTGAGGAATCTAAACCTGTAAGCTACTGTTTTTTAGCAGGGGACAAATTGCAATTGTGTTCTCCATTCTGTTGATGGTAAACCAATTGTTAGGACATATTGACTGTAATAGGTAATTTTACATTTTGCAAGGTTATTACTCCTGTAAGGCATGGATATATCTTTTTAAGGAATTTAAATGTGGCTGCATCATCTCAGTTTGTTCTCGAAATGAGAAAATATTGGTCAGAAGCAACTTCAAAACTGGACTAATTTGGCTGATGTAAGGTTTGTTGTTCCACCTGCTGATGCTGTGATTAAAGCCAGCAAACTGTAATATAACAGATTCTCTAACTGTGATACATCTTATATTGACTTGGAGGAGACCCAACCAATGAGGAGGATTCACTGCTCACTGGCTGATAAAGCTTCAGGAGACACACCCCCTTCCTTACCGCCCTGCCTGTAATACCTTACTCAAATTCTTGTGGATTTTAAATTAGGGCACAGTTGTCAACATAAAAAAACAAAATTGAGGCAGACAAGGACAGCAGAAGCTGACACCAAAGACAAAACACCCAGGGGAATGTTTTCAGCAATCGTCGGAAAACGATTGTCAAAGCCACATAAATAGTAAAGGGAATCGCCTAGAATGTGAAAATTAATTTAGTCTTTTTGGTGTTGTTCTGACTGTAGCTTTAAATAATTGTCGGGACACACCTTAAAACTTCATTGGGATTCCTTCTGTGCCCTCATTTATCAAACGTGCATAGAAACCAGCGTAGATCTGACCACAGAAATAATCTTATGACGGGGTTCACGTCTGATTTACAAAACGCTCATATCACTCCAATTCCAGGGTACGAATAAATGGGTGTTGATAAATCAGACAGTTTAAAACAATCGTAATTTAAATATCACACCCACATATATGCACGGGTTAGAGGCCTCGCCCTTAGAATTTACGACATGGATAAGCGACATCCGGCAAAGAAAATAAATTCATCTGAAATAGAAATAGAGACGCTCAGGTCTCAGAGTGAGGCCAACCGCTTGGTTTTATTTAGTAGCTTAAAGTCAGGCATCAATGGATCAAGGAAAATGCGGTGTTGACTGAGGTTACTGCTACAGTCATTGAAAGCGATAAACGAGAACCTGAAGTGCATTTGAAATGAATGAATTATATTCACTAAAGATTCCACATTGTATTTTTAAGTAGCTTTCTTACCCAAGATAGCACTTACTATATTAGAAGTGCAGAATTAGATCCTGTCTCTTTCGTAGAGCCCCCAATGGTGGCTATTGAATGGCACCCCGTTCTCCAGCCCAATAGAGTGGAGAACCCTGCTGTGCCAAGACAGAGCCACATGACCTTGAGCAAACCTATACTTCTCTCCAAAGTGTTTCATGTATGTGTGTGCACACTGTTGAACCTGCGCTCTTGCTTGTTTGGGGATTTGGAAGCGGTGTTATAAGGTACTCACTCAGGGCATAACCTTTGTCACCTAGAGGACTCACATCGAACCGTTTCACCAAAGAACTATGTAGAACTATTATAATAATTGTATGAGGGCGTAACTCACCATGCAATGCGTTCTCCTGTAGCCTTGTCAAATGCTGCAGTAAAAAAAAAGGTTGCGTGTCCCCCCAGGCCACCAAGCTACCATATTCAGAACAAACATCCTGGCATCACATATGATCTAAACGTTGATTGAATTAAAGTTTTTGCGATTGATAAATGTGTAATCATTAATGGATGGTGGCTACAGACGCAGTACAATCAATCGCCCCAATCACATTTGGAAACCCAGCAATCTCATGAATTATTTTTTAATCATAGTTTGCTGAGCATCATCATATGGAAATTAAATATATCAGAAAGGGACTTGATAGCTGCGAAAACTGCTGGCATACTTCGACTATTGTTGGCTGTGATATACCAGACCTGTCCCTGATCTCCCGCTGAAAGGTCCCGCTGGCCAAAAACCCCAATGTAGAGAGCGCAGACTAGGGTCCTCTAACAGAGCCAGATCTGCCATCGCTTCGACTTCACGACTGCCAAAGCGCTGGTTTAAATAGGCGACTGAATAAACATTTCACGAATCACATTACAAATTGATTAAAGTAATATATATATTTAAACTTTTTGAGAGAAATTGTTGCATGCCTAATTAAGCCCTCATGTTCTAGGCCATCTCAAAATGAAAGGGAAAAAATTAACCACTTAATAGCAATGTGCTGTATACAATTAATTCTGAAATGTAACTTGCAATATGGGGTAGTTGCGATGCACACAGATTCATCAATGATCGTTGGTACAACAATTCACTGAACCAAGTGGTTATACCATGAACATCGCAAGTCACACTGGAGAACCTGCATATATGAGGTCAGACCAGATGTGAGATTCTATCGCAGCCTACGATCACGTTCAAATTGATAAATGCCTTGCTTTGCATAGGAATCGGCATACGCCCGTCCTACGCCTGTTTTAGGTCGTATGCACGTTTGATAAATGAGGGCCACCGACTCTACAGTAGATGGGTTTAAAGTACACCTGCAGTTTGTTGACACGTACAGTTGGTGTATCCCTTGGTGCATTGTCCTATGGTAGGAACATTTTCTACTGGCAATTTGGCCCACTGGAACCCTGTTCTATTTCTTTCAACCTAACTGCTTTCTCTCACCATAAATACCTCCAGACCTTAGTGCTTGGCTGGAGCTGTCTCTAATGAGAGTAACAAGCCAAATGTCATCTCATAACTGATGGTCTGTGGTCGGGCAGTGTAACTGTACGCATAAAGCCCTATTTGCATTTGTTCTCCTCACAAATTGATTTGTAATACATCTTAATTGAAGGTTTATGCCAGCATTCTTGATGTCTGTGCCAAGACATTCAGCTTTTTTTCACACTGCTGTCCCTACCAGAAACACTGTGGGTTGTACCAGAGCTTGGTGTAGCAATCAAAGCTCACTACTCTGGTTGACACATGCCCACACCAGACACTTGGGGCCCTATCTTACACCCAGCGCAATTGACTTTTTACACAAACGCATATGTCATTCCTATCTAACACCCGACGCATATGAGACTTTTCCCTCCACAGACGCCCGTCTGTAAATTAGGGAATGCAATTGCGTTTGTTGGGCGGTTCAGCGAAAAGAAGAGGCGTGTTCCGGCGCAAACGTTCCCTTTTGCTATCTTGCAGTCCCCGAAAACAATTCCGCCACTGACCAGGAAAAACCTGGTTTAAAGTCAGTGGCGTGTTATTCATATGCTATTTTAAGGGCGCATGCTTAACCATAATGTAGCGTGTGCACAACGCGCATTCACTTTGCTCCTCTCATCTACACAAATGCAGCAGTTCTTTATTATTGCAATACATA
>JACXGM010037700.1:0-11031 GCA_016801145.1 Umbra pygmaea
GGAATTCTGGGAGTTGTGGTAACTCAAGTTTAGACTGATACAGAAGCCCCCCAGTGGATGCGAAAGGAACGGAAATATACTATCGGCTTTTCTCTGATATATTGAAAAAGAACAGACGTGTATATGACATAAATCATCTATGGTAACGTTTGTAAATGGTATACTATGAAACTGATTTACTGTGGAACACTCCTTTAAAACATCCCAAGGAGCACTGTGCAAGCGCTAATATTGAAATGGAAGGAGTATCAGACCACTGCAAATCTACCAAGACCCGGCCGTCCCTCTAAATTTTTTAGCTCATACAAGGAGAAGACTGATCAGAGATGCAGCCAAGAGGCCCATGATCACTCTGGATGAACTGCAGAGCTCTACATCTGAGGTGGGCGAGTCTGTCCATAAGACAACAATCAGTCGTATACTGCACAATTCTGGCCTTTATGGAAGAGTGGCAAGAAGAAAGCCATTTCTGAAAAATATCCATAAAAAGTTTTGTTTAAAGTTTGCCACAAGCCACCTGGGAGACACACCAAACATGTGGAAGAAGGTGCTCTGGTCAGATGAAACCAAAATCGAACATTTTGGCAACAATGCAAAACGTTATGTTTGTCTTAAAAGCAACACAGCTCATCACCCTGAACACACCATCCCCACTGTCAAACATGGTGGTGGCAGCATCATTGTTTGGGCCTGCTTTTCTTCTGCAGGGACAGGGAAGATGGCTAAAATTGATTGGAAGATGGATGGAGCCAAATTCAGGTCCATTCTGGAAGAAAACCTGATGGAGTCTGCAAAAGACCTGAGACTGGGTCGGAGATTTGTCTTCCAACAAGACAATGATCCAAAACATAAAGCAAAATCTACAATGGAATGGTTCACAAATAAACATATCCAGGTGTTAGAATGGCCAAGTCAAAGTCCAGACCTGAATCCAATCGAGAATCTGTGGAAAGAACTGAAAACTGCTGTTCACACACACTCTCCATCCAACCTCTCTGAGCTCAAGCTGCCTTGCAAGGAGGAATGGGGAAAATTTTTAGTCTCTCGATGTGCAAAACTGATAGAGACAAGCGACTTACAGCTGTAATTGCAGCAAAACATGGTGCTACAAAGTATTAACTTACTTTGGGCTAAATAATTTTGTACGCCCAATTTTTCCGTTTTTTATTTGTTCAAAAAGTTTGAAATATCCAATAAATTTAATTACACTTCATGATTGTGTCCCACTTGTTGTTGATTCTTCACAAAAAATTACAGTTTCATATCTTTATGTTTGAAGCGTGAAATGTGGCAAAAGGTCGAAAAGTTCAAGGGGGCCGAATATTTTCGCAAGGCACTGTATATAACAGAAGTTTTGCCGTGTTCTCTGTTCCTACTTTTATTCTCCGGCAATTGTCCACTCCATTAAAATATGTGGATACAGCAACTACCTGCATTTGTCTCCTTCCTAACACACCCGTGACAAGTATTCATTGTTGTCACTGGCAGTAAAAAGTAATTGTATTTATAACAGAAGCTGAAACTCTGGACACTCATTACAAACAATATTAAAAGCTTATTATTATATTTTTTACGCTAAACTGACTATTATTATATTTATTACGCCAAGCTGACTATTATTATATTTATTAAGGTAGGCTGACTATTATTATATTTATTACGCTAAGCTGACTATTATTATATTCATTACGATAGGCTGACTATTATTATATTTATTACGCTAAGCTGACTATTATTATATTTATTACGGTAGGCTGACTATTATTATATTTATTACGCTAAGATGACTATTATTATATTTATTACGGTAGGCTGACTATTATATTTATTACGCTAAGCTGACTATTATTAAGTGTTCTTGCCTTTGGCAAGGAACATATACTAATATCCGACATATATATTATTATTATTATTATTAAGTGTTCTTGCCTTTGGCAAGGAACACATACTATTATCCGACATATATATTATTATTATTAAGTGTTCTTGCCTTTGGCAAGGAACACGTACTATTATCCGACATATATATTATTATTATTAAGTGTTCTTGCCTTTGGCAAGGAACACATACTATTATCCGACATATATATTAGTATTATTAAGTGTTCTTGCCTTTGGCAAGGAACACATACTATTATCTGACATATATATTATTATTATTATTATAGCAAAAATTTGTCCCCCTACTCCTCCCAGAGCTTCAAAAATTGATAAATAGAGTAATGTACCAAAATGTGCGGCTCGATCCCGATGGAGTTGCTATTGTTTTGTGGAAGGTTTCGTAAAACGATTCGCGAAATATTACCGTTTTCGTGGCGAAAAAATCCCATAGGAATGAATGGGCCAAATTTTCCAGGCGCTAGTTTTTAAACTATGACCATTTGTTTGGAACTCACATTCTCCATAGACATTCATTGAAACAGGCACATTAACAGCTTTAAAAACAAACCCGATTTCTAACCTGTCACTGTGTCTACAGTTTCAGGGTATCATAGACATATTAAATATCAAAATGTCGGCCTGGTTCTTAGGATTCCAACAATATAAGTTTCTAAGCTGTGGGATGTATAGTTTTGAAACTAGAGCTGTGTGAAGACAGCTATACCTTCACTACTCATCTTAAAATGATCAGTTTCTTCTTAACTACTCTCTGTCACTAATTAGTGCAGGTGCACAAAATGGTACTCTCTGGTGTTAGAGTGAGCTGCTACCAACTGCCAAATCATGTTACTTTCTAAACTGCCACCATTCCTACAGTTTTCACTCCACATACACGAATGTTATATCAAAACATTAATCTATTTCTGCTGTCACTAACAATGTCAAAATCTAAGCCATAAACATAATAGTTTTTACACTATGACCATTTGTTTGGAACTCAGGTTCTCCATAGACATTCATTGAATCTTTACTCTGGCCACTTTAGAAATTGAACAGACTTTCTAAACTGTGACTGTTACCTGGTTTTAGAATTCCAACAATATAAATATCTAAGCTGTGGGATGTATAGTTTTTAAACTAGAGCCGTGTGAATAAAGCTACAGCTTCTCCACTGAACTCCAATACATAAGGTTGCCACGGATACGTTCTCTTTATTCTGCCTGCTTGTGTAGCAACTGGATTTTTCCGGAATTTAGGTGAGAGCAGCTACATTCACACACTTTTTAGACTGCTGCCATTCCTACAGTTTTAAGTCCACATGCACATATCTAATATCAAAATGTTCAGCTCCACCCGCTGTAACTAAACATGTAATTATTTAAGCTATAACGTTAATAGTTTTTACAACATTACTGGTGATTGGTTGGTTTCAAAGTGAAGTTCTCCATAGACAGTAACTGTAACCTTTTGACTAAGGCTAGTTAATATGCCCAGTCCACCCAGTGACTCCACCCACTCTGCCCATTCGAACCATTTACTCTGCCCATTCCAATCCCTCCACACATTTAATCTGCCCACTCCAACCAGTTACTCCGCCCTCTCCAATCGATTACTCCGCCCACTCCAACCAATCCAAACAGTTGCTCCTCCCGCTCCACCCAGTTACTCCGCCCTCACCAATCGATTACGCCGCCCACTCCAACCAATCCAAACAGTTGCTCTGCCCACTCCACCCAGTTACTCTGCCCTCTCCAATCGATTACTCCGCCCACTCCATTCAATCCACATAGTTACTCCTCCCACTCCACTCAGTTACTCCGCCCTCTCCAATCAATTACTCCGCCCACTCCAACCAATCCAAACAGTTGCTCCTCCCACTCCACCCAGTTACTCCGCCCACTCCAAACACTCCAGCCCACTCTAATTGGTTAGTCCGCCCACTCCAAATGCTCAGCTAGTTACTCCGCCCAGTCCACCCGTTGACTCCACCCCTTTTGCTAAATCGAACAGTTACTCAGCCCACTCCAACCACTCCCCACATTTACTGTACCCACTCCACCCAGTTACTCCACCCACTCAAAACTCTTTACCAATATAATCTGCCACCTCCAACCAGTTACTCCACCCACTCTACACAGTTACTCCACCTACCCTTCACAGTTACTCCGCCCAATCAAAAACACTCTAGCCTATTACTCCGCCCAATCCAAACACTTGAAACAGTTATACCTAATACTATTAATCATGCTAGCATCATGTCAATCATGGTAATAGTGGCATGTTACCGTCATGCTGGCAACATGTTAATCATGCTAATATCTTGCTAAAAACATGCTAGCATCATTCTAGCAACATGTTTATCGTGTTAGCATCATGTTAATCATATTAATATCTTACTAAAAACATGCTAGCATCATGTTTATCATACTAATATCTTGCTATAAACATGCTAGCATTATACTGGCATATTGTTTATCATGCTAATATATTACTAAAACATGCTAGCATTATGTTAGCAACATGTTTATCATGGTAATAATACTAATATTATACAAATAACATAATAGTATCATGGTAGCAACATGTTAATCGTGCTAGTATTATGGTAGCATCATGCCAATCATGCTGATATCTTACTAAAAACACACCAGTATCATGTTAATCATGCTAATATCTTACTAAAAACATGTTAGCATCATGTTAATCATACTAATATCTTATTAAAAAAATGTTAGCAACATGTTGATCATGCTAGTATCACGCTTATCTTACTAATATCTTCCTAAAAACATGCTAGCATCATGTTAGCAACATGTTTATTGTGCTTGCATCATGCTAATCATGCTAATATCTTACTAAAAACACGTTAGCATAAGGTTAATCATACTAATGTCTCACCAAAAACATGCTAGCATCATGTTTATCATACTAATATCTTCCTAAAAACATGCTAGCATCATGTTTATCATGCTAGCATCATGCTAGCATCACGTTTATCTTACTAATATCTTCCTAAAAACATGCTAGTATCATATAAGCAACATGTTTATCATGCTAGCATCATGTTAGCAACATGTTTATTGTGCTAGCATCATGCTAATCATGCTAATATTTTACTAAAAACATGTTAGCATTATATTAATCATGATAATATCTTACTAAAAACATGCTAGCATCATGTAAGCAACATGGTTATCATGCTAGCATCATTTTAGCAACAGGTGTTTTATACTAGCATTATACTAATCATACCAATATGTTACTAAAAATATGTTAGTATAATGGTAATCATACTAATATCTTACCAAAAGCATGCTAGGATCATGGTTATCATACCAATATCTTCCTAAAAACATGCTAGCATCATGTTAATCATGCTAATATCTTACTAAAAACATGCTACCATCATGTAAGCAACATGTTTATCATGCTAGCATCATATTAACAATATGTTTATCATGCTAGCATCATACTAATCATGCTAATATCTTACTAAAAACATCCTAGCCTCATGTAAACAACATGTTTATCATGTTAGTATCATGTTAACAACATGTTTTTCATGTTAGTATCATGCTAATCATACTAATATCTTATCTAAAACATGCTAGCATCATGGTAATTATACTAATATCTTACTAAAAACATACTAACATCAAGCTAGCAACATATGTTATGATACTAGCATCATGCTAATCATGATAAAATCTTACCAAAAACATACTAGCATATTGTTAATCATAGTAATATATTGTTAAAAATGTGAGCATTATACTAATCATGCTAATATCTTTATGAAACCATGCTAGCATTATTCGAGCAACAGGTTTATCATGCTAGCATTATACTGATCTTGCTACTAGTGGCGTCAAGAACACTTCACACGATTTCCCCAGAAATTGTACCTATTCTAGTTATTATTATTATTATTATTGCCAAAATTTGCCCCCCTACTCCTCCCAGAGCTTCAAAAATCAATATATAGAAAAATGTACCAAAACGTGCGGCTCGATACCGATCACGTTACAATTGTTTTGTGGAAGGTTTCGTAAAACGATTCGTGAAATATTACCGTTTTCGTGGCGAAAAAATGGGCTGAATATTCCGGCCACTACTGCTCCCAGAGTTTTTATGCTAAAATTATAAGTAAGGTACCGAAACGTGCGGCTTGTTCCCCTTAACATTCCTGTCATTTCGTGAAAGGTTTTGAAAAACGGTTTTTAAAATAATAGCATTTAAACGAGTCCCATAGGAATGAATGGAGAAATTCTTCAGAGTGACACTGCTCCCAGAGTTTTTATGCTACATATAAAATCTAGTGCCAAAACGTGCGGCTCGTTCCCGTTCACATTCGTACCGTTTTGTGGAAGATTTCATAAAACGGTTGATCTGATATTACCGTTTTTGTAGCGAAAAATCATCCCATTGGAATGAATGGACAAGCTAGAGTGGAGTTAAAGTGGAGGCAGCTCTTACCTGCCTAATCTTGAAACAATTTCTAAACTGCCGCCACTCCTACATGTTTCACTCCACATACACAAATCTTATATCAAAACTTTCATCTATTCCTACTGTCACTATCCATGTCAAAATCTAAGCCATAAACATAATAGTTTTTACACTACGACTATTTGTTTGGAACTCACATTCTCCATATACATTCATTGAAACAGGCACATTAATACCCTTAAAATGAAACATATTTCTAACTTGTCACTGTGTCTACAATATTAGGGTTTCATAGACATATTATATATTAAAATGTCGGCCTGGTTCTTCCGATTCCAATGATAAAAGTTTCTAAGCTGTGTGATGTATAGTTTTGAAACTAGAGCCGTGTGAAGACAGCTATACCTTCACAACTACAGTAAATCTGAGGAGATTTGTAACCGCAATATTGTATGACACATCACCAGTGCTCTTTAAGAGATCAAAGGGTTTAATTAAAAACAAGATCAAAGGGTTCTGCCCTGGGAGTCATAAACATGGCCACTGATTAAGTAACATGACACTACACTTTAATAGATAGTCAACCTAGTACTATTGGTTTTAACAATATAAGTGTTTAAGTGTACACCTCCATAAGTGTTTAGTGTACCACTCCACACACAACACCACACATAAATGACACACACCTAACACTACACCACAGCATTTACAAAGCCATGCTATACCTAACACCAAAGCCCACCAAACACCATACCCAATAAAAGCCAACAACATACAACAGCCAACACCATAGCACACCCAATAGTATATTACACCCAATATTACAACAGAGTCTATCATGCTAGTACCATGTTAGGTAAATATTAATAATGCTAACATTATGCTACCATAATGTTACCATCATGCTAATCATTTTAATATCTTACCAAAAACATGCTAGCATCATGTTAATCATGCTAATATCTTACTAAAAACATGTTAGCGTCATGTTAATCATACTAATATCTTCCTAAAAACATGCTAGCATAATGGTAGCAACATGTTTATCATGCTAGCATCATGATAGCATCATACTAATCATGCTAATATATTATAAAAAACATGCTAGCATCATGCTAATCAGGTTAAAGTCTTGTTAAAATCATGCTAGCATCATTCTAACAATATATAATAGTGTTGTACGTGTTGTAATAGTGTTGTAATAGTGTTGTAATAGTGTTGTACATGTTGCAATAATGTTGTGATAGTGTTGGAATAGTGTTGGAATAGTGTTGTAATAGTGTTGTACATGTTGTAATAGTGTTGTAATAGTGTTGTACATGTTGTAATAGTGTTGTAATAATGTTGTAATAGTGTTGTAATAGTGTTGTACATGTTGTAATAGTGTTGTGATGGTGTTGTAATAGTGTTACACATGTTGTAATAGTGTTGTATTAGTGTTGTAAATGTTGTAATAGTGTTGTAATAGTGTTGTAATAGTGTTGTAATAGTGTTGTACGTGTTGTGATATTTTTGTAATAGTTTTGTAGTAGTGTTGTAATAGTGTTGCACATGTTGTAATAGTGTTGTATTAGTTTTTTACATGTTGTATTAGAGTTGTAATAGTGTTGTAATAGTGTGTAATGGTGTTGTAATAGTGTTGTACATGTTGCAATAGTGTTGTAATAATGTTGTAATAGTGTTGTACATGTTGTAATAGTGTTGTAATAGTGTTGTACATGTTGTAATAGTGTTGTAATTGAGTTTTAATAGTGTTTTAATAGTGTGGTAAGTGTTGTAATAGTCAGTGATGGGCAGTAGCGTCGCTACAAGTAGCGCCGTTACTAGTTTAATTACATTTCTCAGTAGCATGGTCGTAGCGTTACTGTTTTCTGAATCAAATAGCTTTACAGTAGTGAAGCTATTTTATTTATCAAGTAGTGCGGTAGCGTCCACGCAAGCTACATTTTCATGAGTATTTCTGAAGCTCAACTCTGAAATACAACCGCTAAGGATGTTAAAGATCATTAAGTGACTCACGCCACCGCCATACACAGCCTGTATGTGTAGCCGAATAGTGATGTGCGAATCCTGAAAGATTCGTTTTTTTTAACGAGTCTTTTCAGTGAAATGGGTGTACTGAATCACTGCTCTAAAAGACTTGTTCATGCAAATCACTTTTGCGCAAGTCAAAATCACACAGATTTAGCAGGTAAAGTCGCGTAGAGTGTCGTCTAGAGTTGCTTTCAACTCCTCCCACCGCCTCCCTTTCATTGTTTGTGGCATTCTTTCTTCCCACTCCGCGAGCCTAAAGAATCTCTGTCTGATATTCAGAAATGGTCCTGCTCGCAGCAGAGAGTGAGGAAGATAATCTAAACCCAGACTTGGTGAGCACAATCCATTCAGCAAGGAGTTTACTAACCAAATGTTATGAAATACGTTGACCACATATTACAGTGATAGACAATGTAGCCTAACAGAATAATAGAGGAGTATATGTAGCATATTACAACTGATGTAATCTGTTCATATTCATATCATAATGTGTTCATATGTTAAGCTAGCTAAATAATACAAGTAATAATATAGTTCATAGGGTTTGTGTCACATTTTACTGTAGTCAAATGTAATGATGGGCATAACTTAAGTCGACAAAGGTTTACTTTATGAAGACGAACTAATTTGCTTTTTGTCTGAAAATTGTTTATTTGTTTTCATGTGTGCTTGAAACATTTAATTCAGCTATATTATAGAAAACAATGATGCCATCATGAGATAGAGATATAATTAAGCAGTAGAACAAAAGGATTAATTAAATAATCTTTTAAAAGATAGCATTGACTTAGAATGAAGTTGGTTCAATCTAAAAAATATACCTTACATGTAGTAAGCTACTTTTCCAATTTTTTTGTAGCTTAGCTTGCTACATTTTCCTGGGGGTAGCTTCAATGTAGTGAAGCTTCTTTTAGTGTAGAATAACTAGTAGCTTAGCTCACTACATTTTACAAGTAGCTTGCCCAACACTGGTAATAGTGTTGTAATAGTGTTGTAATAGTGTTGTAATAGTGTGTAATGGTGTTGTAATAGTGTTGTACATGTTGTAATAGTGTTGTAATTGTGTTATAATTGTGTTACATGTTGTAATAGTGTTGTAATAGTGTTGTACATGTTGTAATAGTGTTGTAATAGAGTTTTAATAGTGTTATAATAGTGTTTTAATAGTGTGGTAAGTGTTTTAATAATGTTGCAATAGTGTTGTAATAGTATTGTAATAGTATTGTACATGTTGTAATAGTGTTGTAATACTGTTGTACATGTTGTAATAGCGTTGTTATAGTGTTGTACATGTTGTAATAGTGTTGTAATAGTGTTGTAATAGTGTTGTAATAGTGTGGTTAGTGTTGTAATAGTGTGTAATAACATTTTAATACATTTCCAACCCCACCACACAGAATTCCTGCCACTTTAGAAAAATACTAGTGGCGGCAAGAACACTTCACACAATTTCCCCAGAAATTGTACTAATTCTAGTTATTACGTGTTCTTGCCTTTGGCAAGGAACACATACTATTATCTGACATATATATTATTATTAATTGTTCTTGCCTTTGGCAAGGAACACATACTATTATCCGACATATATATTATTATTATTATTAAGTGTTCTTGCCTTTGGCAAGGAACACATACTATTATCCGACATATATTTTATTATTAAGTGTTATTGCCTTTGGCAAGACACACATACTACCGTATATACCCGAATATAAGACGACCCTGAATATAAGACGACCCCCCCCATTTTCCAGATTTATTTTTGGGGACAAAAAAGATTTTTGGGGAAAAAAATCTGGATTTCAACAGAAAATAATTTTATTAGAAAATTCTAGTGATAATTAATTGAAAAAAACAATAACATTTTAACACCATTCATTAAATGTGCTATAATGTATTACATGTACTGTAATAAATCCAAAAATGACGCCAATGTCTTATCAGATATTAACCTGTTCATCACCATGGAATCCGGCGCCGGGACCTTTTCGCGCACGTCACATACATTGATTAATTATATATTGTAAACATGCGCAAAACCCGTCATGTTATATACTGCTAGAACGGCAAGGATCTCATCTCTAAAGATATCCAAACTGTTTTTGCCAAAATCAAATAATATAGATACATGGATTACATAAACTCAAAACAACAAAATTGACTACCGCATTTTCGGCACTGCCGATGCGACGTATATGTGATCAATAAACAAACATTTCTCAACCTAGCCACAAAAGCCATATGGCATTCGAAAGCCATTATTCAGACCTTTACAGAAATGCCAGCCTTTTTGTTCTAGGCCAAACAGGCACGAAACAGTCCAGCAATATATCAGCAAAAACTATTTCACATTTTGAAATCAATACAACAACTTTTCCCTATATTGTATGATTTTTTATTGTAAAACGTGGTTTCTGGTCAACTAATTCCACTTGGCTAGTTATTTTAATGCCTTATAGACATTCTGAATTAGTTTAGGCTTCTACACATTGTGCATAATGCATAATCACACTGGTTTGAACTTGACTGCTTCTCGACGCTCAAAGCACAACATAAGGTCTCTCTCCCCATCTACTGAAAAAATGAAGTAACACATCGTCCTAAGCTGTTTTTCACTGTATTCTGGTGAGAAAGACCTTTCCATAGAGGTATCACATGTTAAAATCG
>JACXGM010037701.1:0-11030 GCA_016801145.1 Umbra pygmaea
TCGTTGTGCAGCGTTTTTTGCCACACTTTTTCCTTCCCACAGACTTCCCACTGAGGTGCCTTGATACAGCACTCTGGGAACAGCCTATTTGTTCAGAAATTTCTTTCTGTGTCTTACCCTCTTGCTTGAGGGTGTCAATGATGGCCTTCTGGACAGCAGTCAGGTCGGCAGTCTTACCCATGATTGCGGTTTTGAGTAACGAAACAGGCTGGGAGATTTTAAAAGCCTCAGGAATCTTTTGCAGGTGTTTAGAGTTAATTAGTTGATTCAGATGATTAGGTTAATAGCTCGTTTAGAGACCCTTTTCATGATATGCTAATTCTTTGAGATTGGAATTTTAGGATACATATATATGAGCTGTATGCCAAAATCATCAGTATTAAAACAATAAATGACCTGAAATATTTCAGTTGGTGTGCAATGAATCTAAAATATATGAAAGTTTAATTTTTATCATTACAATATGGAAAATAATGAACTTTATCACAATATGCTAATTTCTTGAGAAGGACCTGTATGTGTGAATTTTGGAGCATGATTTTTACGAACATAGTACATTTGTTTTCATTTATGTCTAACATACAACCATTACAGTCAATCAAAACTTTGTAATTACAAAGTAATGAGTGTGCTGAATAACGTGTGCTGGATCAAGTGTGCTGAATGATATGTGAAAAGTGTGCTGAATAAAGTGTAAATAAAGTGTGAATGATTTGTATATACTATGTGAATAAAATGTGAATAAAGTGTAAAGAAAGTGTGAATGAATTGTAAATACTATGTGAATAAAGTGCGCTGTAGCACTGAACTCACTCTCCGTGGTAGTGAGTTGGTCTTTTGGCTCAGTTGGGGGAGAAGTCCGGCTGCACACCCCGCTAAGCAGCTGCTGTACCAGGGCTGGGCTGATTCGAGCCACGTCAGGCCTGGACAGGTTGGATCCATTCAGTGCATAAATCTTTACCAGCTCCTCAGGGCTGAAACACATCTATGTGGTGGAAACAAGCAAGATTTTATATAAACCTTCCATCACAGACTGTTTCTCAAATATTATCTACGTATAATGAGCCCTGTTGTAAATATGGCATTATAAAGAATAAAGGTGCCAAATGTGACAGACACTTGTTGATTTTGTGAACATGAGTAAAGAATTTGAAAATCAATTAAGAATTACATGCTTTTTCAATTTGATACTGAACATATGACAAGGCATTTTTAGCAATTCCAGTTGTTGTAGGGGCCCACCTAGAAACCAAAGAACATGTCCAGTTGACCAAGACACAACATCCTTATGTTCCAGGGACCAAGATGTCATTAGACAATCATATACAGGACCAATTGTTTTGAGCAAAATGTTTCTATCGCAAAGCACTGTTTAATTCGATAGAGTTATTACCAAGGTGGGAATCCTATAGCGGCCAGCAGCTCGGGGAATGTAATGCACGTCATATTTTCTTTACCGTACTGGAGATGCAGTGGACACCAGGTGTATTTCCATTCTCATAATGAGTGAGAGTGATGGAGTGTGTGTGTGTTTTGCTCGTGTGCATGTCTGCATGCAGTCCTGTTTAACGTACAATATGTAGTTTTTGGCTGCCAGGGGGCTCTCAATAAAAACAATAGCAAAATATGTACTTGGATGACGTCGGGAAGTAGCGTGGGATCATGGGTTTTGTTATCGTCGTCAATGACGACCTTCCAATCTAGCGTCTCCGGCCGAAAAAATGTTCATTGACAAAGTAATGTATTGTTAAATATATTATAACTTTATTCACGTTATGTTTGGCGGTTCCCTGGATCTTAGAGCAACTAGCGCAGTCAAAGGTTATATGACGCCATTGAAGGAAGACAAAATGAAACGTCCTGTGTCTTCGAATTATATTACAAATTTCTATGGATTTGAAAGTTGGTGGAAACATTTAAGATAATGTAAGTACACAACTAAGAAATATATATAATATAGGTATAGTGATGTTTGCTTTTTAAATGCAAACTACATCTTTTGTCATTGTTTTGGAAAACTACATATTGTACCTTTAAGCCCCTAAACGCTTCTTCAGGATAGTGAGGTAAAAGACTTGACCTAATTCCCCATCAGGCACCATGATTCAGTGTCATAATTACCAGGTCCCAGCTGCTGGTGTTTCTCTGTTGGTATCCCTCCTCGTGGCTCTGCCGGAAGGCTTCAGGTCCACCTCCAACCCCGTGACCCACACTCTGATCACTATGGTCGTGACCAAAGTGCTCATTGCGGCGGCCATCTTGTACCGCATGGTCATGATCCGCCTCATCCTCGAAGCCGCCCAGGTGAAGGCTCTTCATTAAAGCGCTCAGCTCTACAGAGATTGTTCAGAATGGTACAATCAGTGGAAACGTGTTTAAATCAGGTCAATGGGGAACACGCTTGTCATGTGCTTATGACTACGACACAGCTGTGCTGAGAAAATAGGTTAACCCCCCACAACTTCAACTGTTATAAACTGGACATGTTTAGGGTTTTCACTGGATAATAATAGCATAGCTCCACATGCTATAAAATATGAACTCTGAATAACTCTTATGAGTAGTTAAATCTTCAAGAAAAGACAAAGGAATTGAATCAAGATGATTCATACTAATATGGACGTAGATAGCAATATTGCAGTAATAAGCTAAACGGTAGTACCATCCATGGTGGTGTTGTCAGAACCAACGCTGTTGATAATGAAATCCAGGAAGTAGTCTTCCTCAGGCAGTGTTCGGGCCTCCATGCAGTCCCCTAGCAGAGCATGGTAAACTACAAATCCCAACAGCACATCCAGGCCACGCCCACCATTCCCCATTGACACGCTGCTCTCCTCTAACAGGTCTTGCGCCGTGAAACACTGCTAATGTGAGACAACAGGACATGAGGAAAACACACAGTTGAATAGAAGTAACAATAAATACAGTATACTATATATAGATAGAGGAATTGGTAAAAACAAAAGTGCCAATCCAGGTTGTGAATCATTATTATTCTACTAAGAGTTATTTTTTTATGTTTATATTGTTATTTATGACAATTACAACAGCACAGGAACAAAAGGGGACACACCACAGATTTTTCATTCCATTTCCCCTCCACCAAACATCCCAACAAACCCGGTCATTTCCGCAGCCCTCCCCTTTATCCAGCACACCTGCACCTCCCTCCCTGACCCCGTCAATGCCCATTCCTCCCCACACCCAATCCTCTACCCCACCCCCCACACAGTCAACTTAACATTAATACACAGATACGGGTCAGAGACAATAAGTTAAAACAAGTAAATAACTAGTAAATTCAATAATACATGAATAGACCTGAGAAATCAATGCTTTCTATCAAGGTAGAAGAGTCAGTAACACATCCCAGGGGTGGATGGGGGCTATGACGGGAATGCCAGAAAATGTTATTGATAAAAAATGTCTCATCTGCAGGTAACAAAAAAGTAAGATGGAGGCAAAGCGTTTTCAGAGGCCAAATGGAAAAAACTATTTTTTCACAAAGATCATGGAAGGTCTTAATACCTTCATTTTTCCATAAAGAGAAGACATTGTCAACATGCCATTGTCGACTATGTGTTGTAACACCATCACTTACCTGTAGAAGCATACTGTGGGTTGTATTGGTGACAGACTGCTTTAACCTGATAGAAGAGCAACTTTGACTGAAATAACCACTTGTTACAACTGAGGTATGCAGCAAAGCATTTGTGAAGCCACAACACGCACAACCTTGAGGCGGATGGGCTACAACAGCAGAAGACCCCACCGGGTACCACTAATCTCCACTACAAATAGGAAAAAGAGGCTACAATTTGCCAGAGCTCACCAAAATTTGACAGTTGAAGACTGGAAAAATGTTGCCTGGTCTGATGAGTCTCGATTTCTGATGAGATATTCAAATGGTAGAGTCAGAATTTGGCGTAAACAGAATGAGAACATGGATCATCATGCCTTGTTACCACTGTGCAGGCTGGTGGTGGTGGTGTAATGGTGTGGGGGATGTTTTCTTGGCACACTTTAGGCCCCTTAGTGCCAATTAGGCATCGTTTAAATGCCACAGGCTACCTGAGCACTGTTTCTGACCATGTCCATCCCTTTATGACCACCACGTACCCATCCTCTGAAGGCTACTTCCAGCAGGATAATGCACGATGTCACAAAGCTCGAATCGTTTTAAATTGGTTTCTTGAACATGAAAATGAGTTCACTGTACTAAAATGGCCCCCACAATCACCAGATCTCAACCCAATAGAGCATCTTAGGGATGTGGTGGAACGGGAGCTTTCTGCCCTGGATGTGCATCCCACAAATCTCCATCAACTGCAAGATGCTATCCTATCAATATGGGCCAACATTTCTAAAGAATGCTTTCAGCACCTTGTTGAATCAATGCCACGTAGAATTAAGGCAGTTCTGAAGGCGAAAGGGGGTCAAACACAATATTAGTATATGGTGTTCCTAATATATGTATGTCAGGAGTGTGAAAGTGAAGATTATTTTTTTTACATTTGTGTAGCTCTGCTCTGCTGTTGTCCGTTGCCGGAGTGTGCATGGCAATACTTACGTTCATTGTTATTTGAAATGTGCGTCGTTTTGCTGTCTACTAATGACATACATTATGCTTTGTAATGCATGGACTGCAGATCCTAAAACCCTACAATTCTTTATGAAAGAAAAGTGCTTCCTATTCATTTTAACACAGCAGCACCAACCTGGTCGTGTTTCTCAGGCGTATAATGCTCCTCGGTTTTCCGGAGCAGAGTCGTCATTCCACGGCTGTCCGTGTTCTCATGGTGGTCATGGGCTTTGAGCTCCTGGATGAAACGGTTGGTCTCATGGCCCCACCTCCCTTCGCTGATGGCAGAGCAGGCCGTGGCGGGTGAGCTGAGGTAAAAGCTGCACCCGGCCGCCACTCTGAAGAAACCCTCCCGGTGAAGGAAACCACCCGGGCTGGTGAAGTTACCCACCAGCTGGTATACGGACTGTACTGAGAGGCACTGGACGTGAAAAGAGGGTTTTGAATAACAGTGTCAAATTTAAAATGTACAAACATGGACCTTGTTTATTGGATAAATAAAGGGACATGAAGTTTAAGGAGTTGGGTTGAATATGAGAACCCAAATGATGTTATGATCTTGAACAATTGTATGCTTTGGCTTTTTTATTCAGTACACACAGTGCCTTTGAATAGTATTCTCTCCTTGATAATGGATAGAGCGTGCTACATATCTAAGTGACTTTGCACAGTACAATCTTGTAGATAATAGGCCGAATACTGTACATTTAAAAACAATAATTAAACACTATTTCTACACAGTAATAAGGATGCCCTTTGGATGGAAATGTATTTCAATACTGGCTGAGCTTGGTAAGTTCAATTTAGCGAAAGCTGACTCAAAGTGTGCAGAGTCCATTTCCACAGTAATCTTGCCTATCACAATCCATTTTATATTAGCAACATATACGTGCATTTTGAACATAAATGGCTAATACACAAGTAAAACAAAGACTGTGTCATAAAACTCTATACAGTGTCTTACAAGAATATGTAAACATTATATTTCACAAGGTAAAGTCCAAGGCCACCTATAAAAAATGACATAACATATTAATAGAGTAGATAAAGTAAATGTATTAACTTTAAGAAAAACATAATGACCATTCAGTAAGATGTTGAAAAGCCTGCACATTGTGAAAAACAATATCTTTAAAGTTTATTAGAAACATTGAATCTTGAAGCTATATCAATGCAATGCTAGTATATTAAAACATAATTAATTGAGTCATTTTTTCAGCATATCAACTAATGTATTATGTATTATTAATCCCTAATAAACACTTAATTACTATTATTTTAATTTGTAATAGGCCGACATTATTGCAATTAGGCGATATATAATGCAGTTTGATATGTTGGTAAACAATGCTCAATGCTGATGTATGATATCTTTCTACATTCATATCAATATAATGAGGAGATAATGTTATATAATACACATTATTTTTACTAGAGTATAGAGTATCATACATTTTATTAGAATCGTTTTCCATAATAATGTATTCATATGTAAATTAATATTAACCAAATAAGTAGGTACAGATTTTCGTTGTAATTTTTTTTTACTGTTTTTGGTATTCGTCGGAAAAAAAGATGTATGAAAAAAGTGCAGCACAGATTATAACTGTAGCGCACGGCACATAGATCAACAGGTGCAAAATGGACCTCGACCTTTCCTAAAACCAAGTTGTAACAAGTGTAAGAAAGTTACCTTTTCACACGACACACCAGTGCATTGCACACGCTTCTCCAACAGATCGAAAATAGAGCGAACTGCCATTTCATCCAGGTACTGATCTCCTGGCGATACTAGATCCAAAACGTGACTAAATACATCCATATGTGAACATCGCGCAGTGCTGAATAGATTAAAACTAAGAATGAAAACGGCAAAATACTTGAATGTAACTTCCATTGTTATGTAAAAATTGTTTATATAAATAATAAAATAAAGTGCAAAAACAGTGAGGGTAATGGAAGTGTTGATTCCAAGTGCCGTCGATGAAACACGATTCACCACACGCGCTTAAAAAATCAGTAACAGTGGAGATTTCCTCAACCTGATAGCTCAATTTTGATTGGTCCAGAGGCAAATTGCGCTTCTCGGCAAGTCCATAAAGAAAAGACCAAAGCAATTCTTCTGATTGAGGGGTACATGTCAGCAGTCTTTATCCTGACATGTGCATCAGCTGACCGAAACTGAAATAACCAAGTGTTAGTCAACAAAACATGTTGCTAAGCAAAAATCAAAATATCTGTGCAAAGCAAGTGATATACGTATGTTCAATGGATGCAAATGCGCTCGGCATTTCTAAGGGTAACTATCTAGATTTTATTGATTGTATAGAGGAAAAACACAAAAAAACATGTATAAAATGGACATATCTTTTACTTGAATGCCTGCTATCTCTTTTGTGAAGATGTTTAATCTTTAAATTCGAATATACACCGACAACAGAAGAACAGTAAGTAAAACAGATAAATGATGTAGTGAGTCAAAGTATTAAAGGGCGCTGTAAAGAATGAGTTTTTTTAATAACCCAATTATTATTTAGTCAAACCTTAGGCCCCATTCCTCATGTATCGTACCGTAAATAAAACCTTAAATAAACATCTTTCAACATTTTCTATTAGTATTTTACAGTTTGATTTTATTGTTCCCAAACCCTTAGGACCAAGAATATTTCCCCAGGTGTTTTCTTACCATGACCTCTGACCCCAGACATAACGATTATAGCTTGGTGTTACTGTAACATCTGTTGCAAACTTATATAAGTGCATCTGTAACTCTGCTGTGACGTTAACCGTAGTTTTAGATATACGAGCAGCTTTTCCTCCCCCAGTCAAAGTAGTGGGAAAAGTGTCCTTTTAGTGGCATCTTCACATCAGACACCAGGCTGGGGTGATACTGGTCTAATGGATGTTGGAGGACAGGCCACCTCTTCTTTGTGTCAATTGCCAACAGGACATAACATCTAGATAACTGGTCGCTACCTAAAGTTGTTTAAATTGTCTTTGTGTGTAAAAACATTGATTGAGTTACTTACAGTTGGCTTTGTCTGCATACAGTGTCACTTTTTTGGGACAGAAGAGCAAAAAAATCACTCCATTGTGGGAGTTTGTTCTGAATTATGTGTCTGATTAACCTTTGTAGGCCTAGATAACAGTATTGTGTCTTTGGTCTCCTGTCAGACAATAATGAAATGCACAAGCAAGCATAACTATAAATAGTTTTTACTAAAAGCAAATGTTTTTTTATTTTTGAAAAGGTATAGATTTTAGGTGCCTTAATAGACTTTAAACAACTAAGAATGACCCTTGTCATTAAAACAGCTCGTGTCAGCGAAGTGCAACAGGATCTGTGAGCTGTTATTGCCTTGAATTCAATTCTTCTTGTAATTTTAATTGTATAATAAAAAACAGTATTATAGTACTATATAACATTATCACAGTGATATGGACAGGAAGCATTCCCTTTTATTAAAGTAACAATGTGTGTTGTCAAATTCAGATTACCTATAATAAAAAAATATATATATATTTTGACTGGTTGATATGACTGGAAACCAGCAATATGGTTAGATAAGTCGGTTATATATTAATGACATTTCCTCTGCATATTATAAGTTGCACAGATGTTGGCTCTTGTCGTAGTTTTCTGTCATTGGAGTTGACAGAAAAGGTTCAAAAGACCACATCATACAGCATATTAAACAATCCTTAACATCTCTGGAAATTGTTTAATTTCCCATTGGTCTAGAATGGGTTACACCACTATGTGTATCACTCTGGGCCTCCATGAAGCCACAGTCACAACCATACTTTCCAAACGGAGAACGATTCAGGCAGATGTAAATATTCCCAAGGGCGGCCATCATCCCAAAACCTTGTCCAAAACCTTTGTCCAAAACTACTCTACAAGCTAGGGTTTAAATCATCCAGGAAGTTAAAACAAACAGTACAACAGCACCCAAGTATCTGGAAGAAACTTTGAATTTGGCTTTGCATCAGAAAATTTGACAAGAGTCAGCCAGAAATTACAAGTTTTGAAAAGGCCTTAAGGCGAGACCTATATCCCATTAAGGTGTTGTGACAGGAAATGAGCCGTTCATGCATAAAAAGCAACGAGACTGAGTTGTAGGAGTACTATATGGAGAAATGGGGCAGAATTTCTCCAATTTACTGTGACAGACTAACTTATAATGACAAGATGAACTTGGTTGCAGTTATTGATAAAGGTGGTGTACCCTGTTAGAGTCTATTGATAAAGGTGGTGTACCCAGATAGAGTCTAACACCTCGATCGCACCTGCAGCGTCAATCCACAAACTGCACACATGCATGATTTGGATATGTGCATGACAAAGTAAAAATTTCAACCATTGCTACCACTTGATAAGGAGTATCAGATACTTCATAAATACTTTCAATAATCTAGTTCATGCAATTTACAGAATGCTCTGTAATGCAATGCTACAAGCTATGTGCTGCAATCCATTGAAATGTATGACGAAGGCTTAAATGCTGCAGGTGTGATCGAGGCGTATTGGGACATTTAGTAGTTCACATTTTGTCATGGGGTGTTGCATATTTGTCTTTAATAAATAAATGATTAAATAAATAAATAAAATGTATAATTTGTTGACTCAGAGTCCCTTTTATGGTATATTAGGTTTTGGTTTAGGATACGATGATAGTGTAAACAATATGCAGAAACTCTTACAGGCTTTTTTACAGCACTGAACATGGCATTTTGATTCACATACAGTGTTGCAACATAAATTGCACAAAGACAAAATTATAGGGAACTATATGTTTTTTTCAAATGTAAGAAAAAGAAAATACATACAAAATGCTTAAGGTATTAATATGTTTTTAAAGCTCACGTTTTGCCAAATAAACCTAGACAGACTTCAAATAATGAAGAGCTGTGGTCCAGATATATTATATTACAAAATGACCCATTGAGAAATCTTAATCTTACATTTAAATTAAAATTAAGCATAAAACCAACACCTTACAATAGAGCACATGCAATCTATTGGTATGTAGATAAGCTTGCATTAGAATAATAATAATGATTAAAAAACTAAAATTTCACACCAGTACCCGGTGCCTTTAGTAATGTAAAAAAAATTAAAATCCACAGAGTTGGTTTACCGGATACAAAAAAAATTTTTTCATTGTTAGCTTAGCGCAGTCCCTGGACATGAATATTATTACAGACCTATTGTTAATGGCAGTCCATGCACCAGTGCCGGTCCTAGCACATTTGGTGCCCTAGGCAAGGTTCACCCCTGGTGCCCCCCCAACCCACATCCATCCTCTTAAAATCAAGTCTGCACAACAATGGGTATGGATTTAGACACAAACCCACTTTAATGTATTATCTGAGAGCTAAATAATTACTTTAAGATGCAGCCAAATTTTATGTTCCTGTTAAATTAGATAAGATTAGATTCAACTTAATTGTAAATTAACACATACAGGTCCTTCTCAAGAAATTAGCATATTGTGATAAAGTTCATTATTTTCCAAAATGCAATGATAAAAATTAAACTTTCATATATTTTAGATTTATTGCACACCAACTGAAATATTTCAGGTAATTTATTGTTTTAATACTGATGATTTTGGCATACAGCTCATGAAAACCCAAAATTCCTAGCTCAAAGAATTAGCATATCATGAAAAGGGTCTCTAAACGAGCTATTAACCTAATCATCTGAATCAACTAATTAACTCTAAACACCTGCAGAAGATTCCTGAGTCTTTTAAAAACTCCCAGCCTGTTTCATTACTCAAAACCGCAATCATGGGTAAGACTGCCGACCTGACTGCTGTCCAGAAGGCCATCATTGACACCCTCAAGCAAGAGGGTAAGACACAGAAAGAAATTTCTGAACAAATAGGCTGTTCCCAGAGTGCTGTATCAAGGCAACTCAGTGGGAAGTCTGTGGGAAGAAAAAAGTGTGGCAAAAAACGCTGCACAACGACAAGAGGTGACCGGACCCTGAGGAAGATTGTGGAGAAGGACCGATTCCAGACCTTGGATGACCTGCGGAAGCAGTGGACTGAGTCTGGAGTACAAACATCCAGAGCCACCGTGCACAGGCGTGCGCAGGAAATGGGTTACATGTGCCGCATTCCCCAGGTCAAGCCACTTTTGAACCAGAAACAGCGGCAGAAGCGCCTGACCTGGGCTACAGAGAAGCAGCACAACAAAACAACAACAATTTTTGCATGTCATTCGGAAATCAAGGTGGAAGGAGGAAGACTGGGGAGAAAGAAATGCCAAAATGCCTGAAGTCCAGTGTCAAGTACCCACAGTCAGTGATGGTCTGGGGTGCCATGTCAGCTGCTGGTGTTGGTCCACTGTGTTTTATCAAGGGCAGGGTCAATGCAGCTAGCTATCAGGAGATTTTGGAGCATTTCATGCTTCCATCTGCTGAAAAGCTTCATGGAGA
>JACXGM010037702.1:0-11029 GCA_016801145.1 Umbra pygmaea
CTTCTGACTAGTAGTCAACAGTTAGTCATGGTTATATCTTCTGACTAGTAGTCAACAGTTAGTCACGGTTAAAGCTTCTGACTAATAGTCAACAGTTAGTCACGGTTAAAGCTTCTGACTAGTAGTCAACAGTTAGTCACAATTATAGCTTCTGACTAGTAGTCAACAGTTAGTCACGGTTATATCTTCTGACTAGTAGTCAACAGTTAGTCACGGTTAAAGCTTCTGACTAGTAGTCAACAGTTAGTCACAGTTATAGCTTCTGACTAGTAGTCAACAGTTAGTCACGGTTATATCTTCTGACTAGTTGTCAACAGTTAGTCATGGTTAAAGCTTCTGACTAGTAGTCAACAGTTAGTCAGTGTTATAGGGATGGGCAAAGATATATCCAAATGTATTTTAAAATAAAATACCAAATACATTAATTTTAATTGTATCTATTTAAACTACAAAATACAGCAGCCACACTATGTATCAAAATAAAATACTGTATTATTCTATTTTTAAAATACTCAAAGTACTTTCAGAAGGGACCATGAAATCACTTTGCAAACCTTCCATTGGTTTAGTTGATCCATACATTCACCAGTACTCTGACTTAGTTGATGCTCCTTTCAACCTTTTGATAATTTAGTAGATGCTTTTATCCAAAGTACAGGGACATCCCCATGGAACAAATTAGTAAAGTATCTTGTCCAAGGACACAATGACAGAGTTGGGAATCGAACCAGCAACCTTCCAACTACAAGTCTGACTCCCTAATCACTGAGCTATTTGATGCCCATCTGATGCTATCTCTCCCTCCAATCTCGTTCTCACTAGCAAAAGAGGGAGAATGACTGAGGCGTGCATTTTCAAGTACAAGTGCATCAAAAACATTTTAATATTGTGGAAGAAATGTTTTCTATAATTTCATTTAAAATCGGACACCTTCACATATTCTAGATTCATTACACATAGTGATGTATTTCAAGCCTTTTTTATGTAAATCTTGATGATAATGGCTTACAGCTCATAGAAAAAAAAAATCCAGTATTAAAAATTAAGAATTTATAATACAGAAATGTGGACCTTCTGAAACGTATTCATGCACTCAACACTTGGTTGGGGTTCCTTGTGCATAAATAACTTCATCAATGTGGCGTGGCATGGAGGCAATCAGCCTGTGGCACTGCTGGGGTGTAATGGAAGGCTATGGAAAAGGAAATCACCATCTCCATAAAGCTTTTCAGCTGATGGAAGCATGAAGTGCTCTGAAATCACCTGGTAGACGGCTGCATTAACTCTGGACTTGATAAAACACAGTGCACCAACACCAGCAGATGACTTGACACCCCAAAGCATCACAGACTGTGGAAACTTCACACTTAACTTCAAGCAACTTGGATTCTGTGCTTCTCCACTCTTCCTCCAGACTCTGGGACCATGATTTCCAAATTAAATGCAAAATGTACTTTCATCTGAAAAGAGGACTTTGGACCACTGAGCAACGGTTCAGTTCTTTTTTCCATAGCCCAGGTAAGATGCTTCTGGCGTTCTCTGGTTCAGACACTAGGAATGCAACAGTTGTAACCCATTTCCTGGACATGTCTGTACGTGGTGGCTCTTGATGCACAGACTCCAGCCTCTGTCCACTCCTTGTGAAACTCCCCCAAGTTCTTGAATTGGCTTTGCCTGACAATTCTCTCAAGACTGTGGTTATCCCTGTTGCTTGGTCACATTTTCTAATCAAACTTTTCTCTTCCAGTCTACTTTACATGATTATGCTTTGATACAGCACTGTGAACAGGCAGCCCTTTTATCAATGTACAGTAGGAAACTTCTGTATCTTAACCTCCTTGTGTAGGGTATCAATGAGTGTCTTCTGGACAACTGTTAAGTCAGCAGTCTTATCCCGTGATTGTAGTTTGTGTGTACTGAATCAGACTGAGATTTAAAAGGATCAGGACAGCTTTGCAGGTGTTTTTAGTTAATTTGCTGATTAGAGCTCTTCTCAGGTAGACATGTCTGTATTATAAATTCTTTATTCTAATATTTAGAAATACTGGATTTTTGATTGAAACTAAAAAATACTTGAAATTTCACTTTTTGAATTGAATTACAGATGAAAATGAACTTTTCCATTATATTATAATTGTTTGATAAGCACTTGTACAGTGCTTCACACGGGCTTGTTCAATAGCATATTTATTTTGGAATAGGCACCAATCAGAGGCAGCATTTTTATGATGTCATCATGCAGACTTCTCAAAAAGTATTTTACAGTATTTTTAAAATACAAAATACAAAACACTAAAGTATTTTGATACAAAATACTAAGCCATTAGCGGTCTGGCTAGACTCCTCGTTCTCCTTCCAGACACACATAAACCATTTCCAGATCAAATCTAGGATTAGCTTCCTATTCCGTAACAAGGCCTCATTCACCCTTCCTGCCAAACAAGCCCTTGTGAAAATGACCGTCCTCCCAATCAATCAATCAATCAATCAATCAATCAATCAATCAATCAATCAATCAATCAAATCTATTTATAAAGCCCTTTTTACAACAGCAGTTGTCACAAAGTGCTTTGACAGACACCCAGCCCGAGACCTCCAAGAGCAAGCAATACAAGTGATGCACAGTGGCTAGGAAAAACTCCCTAGTAGGGGGGACCTAGAAAGAAACCTAGAGAGAGGCCACACTCAATGCTTGACTTCGGTGATGTTGCCTACAGAACTGCTTCAAAATCTCTTCTCAAGAAATTAGATGTACTATACCTCAGTGCCATCCATTTTGTTACCAATGACCCATACAACACCCACCACTGCAACCTCTACTTACTAGTTGGATGGCCCTCGTTACACATTCGGCACCTGAACCACCTTACCTAAGCAGATTAATATCCATAGCATCAACCTCTTTCAACCTAAGCTTGAGCAAGTACAGGATGTCTCCCTAGTTGCTACAAAAGCCTGCACCTCATTTGGCCGCCTCTTCCAATTCTCTGCTGTTAATGATTGGAGCAATTTTCAAAAATCACTGAAACTCGAGTCCACCATCCCCATCACTACTTTTAAAGCATTACTTTCAAATCTGCTGACTGACCGCTGCATTTGTTGACTCTACCCCCTCTCTTTTCCCGTTTATGCCCTAGCGCACTCAACAAAGCCTTAACGCATCTTGCACATATTCATCTGCACAACTGTCTTTGTATAATTTGCACATTACCATTTTCAGCCATGTTCATCACGTAACCTATCCTAGTGTTATTTCTGTTGTACTGCCACTTTACATTTTAAATAATCTACC
Source organism: Umbra pygmaea (assembly GCA_016801145.1). Taxonomy (NCBI): domain Eukaryota; kingdom Metazoa; phylum Chordata; class Actinopteri; order Esociformes; family Umbridae; genus Umbra; species Umbra pygmaea. Next base: position 3,293 of record JACXGM010037702.1, read on the forward strand.
TCTCTATTTTAGACCATATTTGCACCGAATGTACAATATTTTTTTATCTAACTAAATATTGTTTATATGTGTAACTTTATACTTGAATGTTTGTAGTCTGTGTGTAACTTCATGTCGCCTTGCACATTCCGCCTTATCTTGGCCAGGTCGCGATAAACCTGGTTAAATAAAGGTAAAATAAAAATAAAACATTTTTATTCAAAGTTCATACTCAGTTGAACATTTTTCCTGCTTCTTCATTTTAACCTTAAAGTTAATGTGTTAGAAGAAGGGAAATCTGGCAAGCATAAGAATTTGAGCGAATTGACAATGTCCAAATTGTGTTGGGTAGATGACTGGGTCAGAGATTCTCCAAAACTGGAGCTCTTGTGGGGTTTTCCCAGTCTGCAGTGGTCAGTATCTATCAAAAAGTGTCCAATGAAAGAAAGGCGGTGAACCAGCGACAGGGTCACGGGCGGCCAAGTCTCACTGATGCACGAGGGGTGCGAAGGCTGGCCCCTGTGGTCTGATCCAACAGATGAGCTACTGTAGCTTAAATTGCTGAAAACGTTAATGCTGTTTCTGATAGAAAGGTGTCAGAACACACAGTGCATTTTATTTTGTTGCGTATGGGGTTGCTGTTTCGGTGGCAAAAGAGGGACCTAGCCAATTGCTCAGGTGGTCATAATGTTATGGCTGATCGGTGTAGTGAAAAGTTAAGGAAAATTTGCAATTTTTCACAACACTCGCACACACTTATCCTGCTAAATTACTTAAGAGTCAACATGATTATTTGCAGGATTTAAGCTTGAGGGAGCAGGGCTAAAGAAGAGGTTAATATGTTGACAAGTTCTGTGTGATGGTCCAGTCAAGCGTAGTAGCTTGAGTGAATAGGGTGAGATTGTCATCAGCCTTCTTTTCAAAGTGTTCAAAGAAGACTAAGGGGGGGAGGTGGTTGATGGTGGGAGGAGTAGGTGGAAGTGCTTCCTGGGGTTGAAGGTCAGCAGCATTTCACAGAGCAATGCAGTTAACAAAGGTAGCCGAAAAGTTAGAACATCGAGGAAAGAATGTGGTAAACTTACGTAATGACAGAAAACTTTGAGAATTTCCTCGTCCCTTTAATGTTGTTATCATGTCAGTCAGGCCAAACTTTTCAAAGAAACTATTTATTTCAGACTCTACAAGATTAAGATAAACTGTTGTTATATGAAGAAAGAATGGGGATAATTCAGGTTTACAGCAACATCCTTCATTGGACCGCTCACATGATCTAGAATTTTTAGTTAGGGCTAATAACTGGTTGTCAATCATTAGGTAGAGAACACTGAAAGTTACTTAAACATGGAATATTGAGCACATCGACTGGTACAATGTGCAACAAGCAGACCAGAACCATGGAGATTTGACATAGGATATATATACAATATAATGTAAATCATGCAAGACAGCCGCGGTTGGTAAATCTTAATTAGGGACGGCGGGCTCGCATTATATTCGGGACCAGAGTGAATGTATCTTATTTGGAGATGCCGTGCTCACATTATGTTTGGGCCCGGAGTGAATGGATCTTAATTGGGGACGCCGGGCTCGCATTATGTTCGGGACCAGAGTGAATGGATCTTAATTGGGGACGCTGGGCTCGCATTATTTTTGGGACTGGAGTGAATGGAACGGTGTGTAGTGCATCAAATGCATTGTGTGATACCATTCAGTTTCCCCCAGTAATGCCAGCCCGGCATCCCCAAATAAGATCCACCGATCGCGGCTGATGCAAGATCAGGTAGACAGCAGTGTACAATATTAGCAGATGGCAAACACTTCCTCATCAAACCGATATTGCTCTCTTTTTCTAACCACAAGAAGGAAATTAATTGTATGTACTTATTAGACTGTAGCATAGTTGAATTGAATAATCCACATTAGATAACTGATATGAAACTTCTGGGTCTAGTTGTGGCTTGTTTATTGGGGAAGGCACACTGTCCTGCTGATTGGAATAAATACCTGAATATCTTAAACGTATTCATGCATTTCTTTAAACCTGGGTGGAGTAGGATGGCAGTATAAGGAATGAGGTCATCACTTTGAATGTGCAAAGGCCAGGCTTTTCATTTATATCGAGCTCTAAATCCAAGCGAGGCCCAATTGTGAGGATATTTCCATCCCAATTTAAAGAATACTGCCTTGTCTTCTTAGCACAAAACGGGGGAAATCAGTGCAGGATCTCTAAACATCATACAAATCTAGCAGTGACAGTCATCTGACAGTTTGAGATTGATCCCCGGAGCGACGCTCAGTAAATGAATGGAGGGAATTCTTTGTTGATACGCACCATGAAAGAAGCTAAAGGAACACTAGCACACATACAGTCATTTTTACTGCTCTTTTACAATCATGTTGCAGGCATGAAATGATCTGCCAACTGCCAAGACAAACTCCCTTATCACATAGTTCTAAATTGGAAAAAGCCAATCCTGGAAGAGACATTCCAACAGTGCCTGGAGGTCCATCAGAGGGCGGGGGTAATTGTCTCAACACCATCAGGGGTTAGTGGGCTGGGTGTCTTAAAGGCAGCCTTTTCGCCTTATCATGCTTTAGCCACACCTAGTAAAAAGCAAATGTGCTCCCATCCAACCACATTATGTTTAAAGAAGCAGAACAGTTCAGCGACATGTGCTTTGGAGGACACATGTTCCGATCTTCCAATCTCCCAAAACTGAAAAAAGTAACAATTTACCAATGATCCTGGTCAAACAGATAATTGAGAATGTTGTCACTTTTTTTAAACTGATATTGGAAATCAAAATGGCTGCCTGTATCTGTAGGTTTTCTAATGCTGCGTTCCATTTGGCTCGGAAGTGGAAGGTCGGAACTGGGAATGACGTCACACCTGAGTAAAACAAGTTGATCGCATTCCAGTTACCGAAGTGGGAAAACAAGTCAGCCATACAAGTAGCATAAACTAGCCATGTTAGGAATTTTTTGCAAAACCAGTTGATAAAACGCATTTCGGTGTGTTTTCACACCTTCTAACACCGTAGCAACATGTCCAGACACAACAGTTGGACACTAATGCATGTAAGGCAATTTTCGTGAAAAACAAATAAAATGATTACTAAAAATTAACAGTAACAACAACTTTAATTTACTGTTGATACAGGGTGCTGACATCTTGGAAAATGAACTTGGGGGTAGTAAAAAATATCTCAGACTTCGCGACTAGGAATTTCCCACTTGGGCGGGCGTTCCAGTAAAATTCCGACTAGGAACTCAGAATTTTCGACCTCCGAGTACAAATGGAACGCGGCATTAGCTACAGTGAGCCCTGGGGCAAGTAACAGCATGCAAATTACCATACTAACATTGTGAAAAAAGTTTAGGTTTTCAGGCAGGGATACAGTATCTTCAACCTTGATTGCTATTCCTCTGAAAAAAACAATGTGTGGATCGCGATCAGACTTTTCTTGAAGGCCTGGTATGTTAGGTCAATTGGGACTGATTGTCAGTCTTTATTTTCTGTTAACTACTGTAGGTTTTACAATTATATATTTTCCACGAACTAAAAATGTTTACAGCTTTATATTTACACTGTGCAGTGTAATGTGGGCTGCTTTTTGTTGAACACATTCCACATTTTGGAATTACCTGCACACTTCCATTCTCCATGTATACAGACAGCTATATACTGTATGTCTTTGCTTTACTGTTGGCACTGGTAGCCATTTTATTAATCCTTCGGTGTTTTGACAGGAGCACTGGTCCTTTACAGGCTTATGTGTCTTTGGGATATTACTCTACTGTGTATGTCACCCTGGGTCTGCAGTAATACGTATCCACATCACAATCCATCTCTCAAATTCGCTACTACTAAGGCAAAACAATCACAAACTTTAACCTGGACCAGTGTTATTATGTGGGGCTTTCTGGAGTGTATTGATTCAATGTGGTAAGATACTAGTAGCAGATTCCACTGAGCCAGGCTACATGTTTCTTCTCTTAAATTGGTCCCCGAATCATCCATTAATTTTAATCCGTTTGAGCAGAATGACACTTCTGACAAATTTAAACGTAGTCCTCCATGCCTTTCTCATATTAAAGTAATGTATCACATATTGTTGTTGCAGAGTGATTACACTTTGTCAGTGTTAAACACATTGCCATTTGTCTTCTCTCCTGAACATTTCCTGTCAATACTAATATGAGATAAATTGTTTTGTTTCATATTTTATTCATGCACCGATTTGTAAAACATTATTTTAAATGTTTCAGATTACTCTGCAGTGAATTATGAATTATTATACTGTATGTCAACAACATCTAACAATCATTTTGAGGAATAGAAGTCATTAGTGAGTCATTACTCTGCAGTTTGCCTGCTTCTTATTTTTGGGAGAAGTTGTTATTGTCTTGCCAAATGGATTACATCCACATATTTTAGTTCCTACTTTCTCTATTATCTCGTTTTTATTGTCTGCTGTCTGCTTGAACGGGGCCAGCTAGGCAGACCTAGTTCCATCTGTTGTTGTGGTTGTCTGCATGGAATGTGTTACATCAAAGAGTCTACATTCGAGAGAGGAGTTACATCCCTGTTAAGTATCACATACCCTCTCTTGCAAAGCCAGTGTATGTCTTCATTAGGTGGGCTGTGTGCATGGTTATTATTTACACTGCTGTAAACGTGGAATATACTACATGCATGGTTGCTAGCATACATTTTTGTAAATATAAAAATAGCTTTTTGGTTGAGCATATTGTAGTTTCCTTTTCATGCTGACCCTACCGAAGCACCCACTCATTGCAAATTTCAATTATTTCACAAATGGCTGACTGAGGCTATTAAATGCAGCATAGATTTGAATTTCAGTGCCTTCGGTAAACAGACATGGCCCAGTTTCCTTTATGTTTGATTTGACAATGTCACAGTATAAACATTTTTAAAAGGTACAACTGTTTGATTATGCAAGCCCATTTTACTGTAAGTGACAATCGCTTCACCTGAGAAAATAGGGTTTATTGTTGACAAATGCATTTTTAAGTGTTGTCACATGAGATTTTGCTACAGTTTTGCTTTGAAATGAGAAAAGCAACTAATCTACAACAAATTCTAATGTGACATTAAAATATATCAGGACAACTCTGTGCTTGGCTAGGCTATGTTGCCTGCCAGGTGCCAGTATATCATAGTTTCCTCTCAGGGCCGGTGTTAATAAGACAACAAAAACACATCAGGCATTCTGCCAATTGGGACTGAGTTTGCACACACCCAAATAATATTGCTCAAACTCAGCACAGGGACAGGAGCCATACATTTCAATGGCTTCTGTTTGAGTGTTTTTGTGTATATTCCTGGAGTTTTGGTTTGGGAGACGTTCCTCCTTGTGCTTGTTTGAATATGTATGTGGATTGTCTTTGTCGTACGCAGATGTGCAACGAATAGTGCCCTTTTCATAGTTTCAACATCCTCGTTATTGTTTCTCTATGTGCATGTCCATGTGTGTACATAATGCAGTGTGTGTCTCACTATGTGTTTGTGTGTAAGTTGTCAGAACTACCTCAGGAAATAGCTGTACTCCACTGCAGGTGTAAACAGTGGTACAGTACACTCCCTGTTTCTTCAACTCAGAGATTTACACTATCCTCTACATCTGGCCCCAGCAACAGCTGATATACACTCACCTGAAGGATTATTAGGAACACCATACTAATACTGTGTTTGACCCCCTTTCACCTTCAGAACTGCCTTAATTCTACGTGGCATTGATTCAACAAGGTGCTGAAAGGATTCTTTAGAAAAGTTGGTGTGATGTGATTGGTTGAGTAGATAATTGCATTAAGGAGAAATTAAACGGGTGTTCCTAATAATCCTTTGGGTGAGTGTATACTTGGCATTGCGTTATGAACTTCCTGTGTCACTGATACTGAAAGCAGCCATGCTCTTCGTGTCCACACGCACTTTCCACTGAGACTATTTAATGCATAGCCATTTCTGTATTTTCTTCCAGTTTTTGTTTGTAGTGCCTTAGAGAGCTGCGTGGTGGAAGTTAGTTTTTAGGTCAGTGCTCTTGTACTTTCTGCACTGTTCACTCCTGGGAGATTCAAAAATCACTGAGGGAGCCGTACTGCTGTCAAGCAAAGCGTTTTTCAGGTTATCACAGTCTGCAGAAGAGTCAGGTTCATTCATCAATTTCCTGTGCTGAAGTCCTGACTTTTTATGTTTTTGTATTACCAATATTCTTAAGTAGGGTTGCAAAATTTTCCCATAAATCTGGATAGCTTGAATGGGAAATATCCCATCCAGAATTTCAGGAAAACTAGGGAATTTTTGGATTGGTTTGTGTTTCTGTCAGTCTTTGCAAACCTACATTTCTAAGGGTCTATTAATTTATTTCATTTTTTAATGCTTGGAACAGTTTGGTAATGTATAAATGCTGAGTGCTCAGATGAGTATCACAGTAGGTTATTGACAAATATACTTTTAGGGCAGGGCCTTAATTTTTTCCAGAGCATACAGACCTATAAATCACCACTTTGGCATCATCAAAATTCACTTGTTGGTAATTATTTGATATTTTTATTTTATATGTGTCACGATCAGAGACAGGAATATATAGAAAAGGTGCTTTAATGGATAAATAACAGTCCCAGAGATATATATTTATTAACACAGCAACATAATGCAGGCAGACAATAAGCCAGTAGATAATCCCGATGGTACTCAAGGCAAAGGTACAGAGGCAGGAGCAGAGACGTGGTCAATCAGGCAGGGTTCGGTACACTTGTAGACACAGGCAGAAGCACAAACTTAGGATCCGAACTCGGATAATCAGGGGACTGGCAACGGTGGTCGATACACTTGATACACTCAGGCAAAGGTACAGAACGTAGGCAGATCTCGGAAGTAGGAAAAGGACAGAAACGGGTCAATACACAATCAGGCAATATTGTAATAACGCTCAGTATGCTCATGGAGAAAAAACTATACCTCGCAAAGAGGTTACCTAACATGACGGTATAAAAAGGAAATAGGTGACTGGGTGCAGGTGTTCAGTATTCTGGTGATTGTGCTCTGCATGTAGTGCGACATTCATGTGACATGGGATGTGACAGTATGTCGGTGTCTGATGTATGCGGGACCATACCGACTTGTGGAGACCTCACAATATGGAATTGTTATATGGAAATGAACAAGTCAATATTATATTATACAAATTAATTGTGTATATTTTCCCATTGTTTTTCATTGGAATGCAAGGAACTCCCACTCTTATGTCACCTGCTCAGTAATTAAGTACATTTACAAATCTGTGATGTTCCAGGAAGCCATACTGGGCTGGTTTGGCCAAGTTAGAGAATAGATATTTGTTATGTGTTTGTCTTAATTAGAAGAATCAAACATGTCTCTACTTCCTTGAATCTCCCTTCCAGAAAACATTGTAAATGGTGTCTGAAATCATAGATTTTGACTGGGCTTTTTTATGCTAAATTAAAACCTAGATGTGCTCAGATGTGCGAGGTGTTATGTTCACTAATTCTCATCTTTGAAACAAACAAAATAAATTGCACAGCACACACAGTATCGTTTAAGTTGCTCCTGGACTGATTTTGGAGAAAATTTCAGGAACTCTGTCAGCAAGCTTCTCAAACTAAACACAATTATTCACAAGCTACAGTACATGCTACAGTACAAGCTACAGTACATGCTACAGTACAAGCTACAGTACATGCTACAGTACAAGCTACAGTACAAGCTACAGTACA
>JACXGM010037703.1:0-11029 GCA_016801145.1 Umbra pygmaea
CTGGAGTGCAACGTTGTGTTAAAATCCCCGACCATTATTATATAGCCCTGTGTTGCTTGTAATTGTAATAGTTTCTCATATATCTCTTTAAAAAATAGTGGATGATCTTTATTTGGACCATATAGGTTAATAAGCCATATCTGTTTCAAGTCAATTACCATCTTTAATATGATCCATCTACCTCCAGAATCTAAAATTACATTTTCAACATTTATATTAGTATTATTTTTAATTAATATCATCACCCCTTTCGAGTTTCTTTGTCCATGGGCAAAATAGGCTTCCCCATCCCATTGTTACCAGTACTTTTTACTGTTTTTTTAAAGAACATTTTTTTACAATGTAGTAAACCTTGGGAACTAGTATACTAGATCCAGGGGTTGAAAATATTAATTTAAATAATACAAATTATAAACAAAAGTAGAATAGCTAAATCGACATTTCACAATATCTACTGTAAATAGCAACGATTGTGCAATAATAATATATATATACAGACACACACTCCCTCATTACACAAACACACACACTACTTGATATGTTTAAATACAATAAGCATTACAGTTTAAACAGCTTGGAGTTGGAACATATGCATAATAATGATGATATGGTGAAAATATTGACTTGCCTAGTAATTGTGCGCACAGTGTATAATGAGCCTCTAAATGTAACTGAAATCCACCTGAATCTCAGAATTGGTAGACAGACCGATTCTGTGACAAATGGCAGTGACAAATGTCAATTGGTTTAAAACAACATTAGTCATCTAATAGAAAAACCCAACAGTACTATTACAGATACAGTAGCTGTATGATCTGAAACCATAGAAATAGAATGGATAGAAACGCTATTGAACTGCTTGGCATGGTCTTTCGATTAGTTCACAACAAAATGGCAAATGTTGTTAGTTGTCACGGTGACAACACGCGAATCGGTTTAATGCAGAAGTAGGAAGCTAGATCTTTGCAATGGAATGGTACACATGAAGATGGCTGCCATTGAACATTATTCTACATTGATTTGAATTGGAATGGCCTTTCTATACATGGTGCAATTTAATTTGGAAGCAGAACCAAAAGTAATTCTTATTACAAGGTATAGTTTGCTTTTGTAAGACACCATTACACTACATCGTGTCCTCAACTGTGCACTGGGGTAACTCTAATCAGAAACGATTTATGATAGAAAAGATGGAAAAATAACTGTGCAATGAACTTTTAGCCAGAAAAGATGTGCACACTACACTTCACTAATAGTAAGTTGCAATGCCACTTAATACTTTTCCAACCAGCTTGGCTAAGGTTACACTTGCATTGCAAAAAATGTATATTTTAATATTGACAGTTGTTATGTGGTTTTCCACAAGCAGCACAAAATGAGTATAAAAATGTGTGGTCACAGTGGCTTCATGCTGGAATGAACAAGAATGTTCGAAATGTCCTGAAGTTCTTAACGCATCGCCTCTCATCTTGAGTAAATTAAGAAGCCAGTATTGGACGGCCTGGGGGTGTGTATCCCAGTGGAATGGAGAGCTGTACGAACACTGATTGCTGGGGTGGGTTACAGACACGTGACTGAGAATCTTTTTAAGGAGTGTTTTATAGAATCTGCATATACAGAGGAATTAATGTACATTTCCATCATTTCCATCAAAGCCAAGTCAATAAACAGATAATAGACCATTTGGAGTCCCACCACAGCCCCTCTGATATGCAATCTGGCTTCCGAGCTGGTCGTGTGTGCACCTCAGCAACACTTAAGGTTCTAAACATCTCAACATTATAACAGCCATCGACCAAAGACAACACTGTGCAGTCTTCATCGACCTGGCCAAGGCTTTCAATTCTGTAAATCACAGCATCCTCATTGGCAGACTCAAGGGCCTGTGTCTCTCAAATGAGTGCCTCGCCTGGTTCACTAATTACTTCTCTGATAGGTTTCAGTGTGTCAGGTCGGAGGGCCTGCTGTCCGGAACGCTGGCTGTCTCTGTGGGGGTGCCACAGGGTTCGATCCTTGGGCCGACACTATTTTCTGTATACGTCAATGACGTTGCTTTTGCTGCAGGCAACTCTCTTATCCATCTCTACGCAGATGACACCATTCTATATACATCTGGCCCTACATTGGAAACTGTGTTAGAAAACCTCCAAAAGAGCTTTGATGACATACAACTTTCCTTCTGTGGCCTCCAACTGTTGTTAAACTCTGGTAAAACCAAATGCCTGATCTTCAACCGGTCTCACTCTGCACCTGCCTGCCCAACAAACATCACCACTCTGGATGGGTCTGAGTTGGAATATGTAAAACATGACAAATACCTAGGGGTCTGGCTAGACTCTTTGCTCTTCTTCCAAACCCACATAAACCATCTCCAGTCCAAGATCAAATCTAGGATTGGGTTCCTATTCCGCAACAAGGCCTCATTCACTCTTCCTGCCAAACAAGCCCTTGTGAAAATGACCATCCTCCCAATGCTTGACTTCAGTGAAGTTGTCTACAGAACTGCTTCAAACTCTCTTCTCAAGAATTTGGATGTAGTCTACCACAGTGTCATCTGTTTTGTTACCAATGCCCCATATAACACCTACCACTGCAACCTCTACTCACTACTTGGATGGCCCTCGTTACACACTCAGCGCCTGAACCACTGGTACCACCTCATCTACAAGTCCTTACTAGGCACCTAGTAAGTAACCTTACCTATAACCTCATTAATATCCATAGCATCACCCACTCTAAACCTGCGGTCAAGCAGATATATCTCTGTAAGTCGATACAAAAGCCCGCACATCATTTGGCCTCTCTTTCCAATTCTCCTTTGATAATGACTGGAACAATTTACAAAATTCCCTGAAATTCGAGTCCACTGTCCCCATCACTACTTTTAATGCATTATTTTCAAATCTACCGACTGACTGCTGCACATGTTGACTCTACCCCCTCTCTTTGCCCGATTATGCCCTAGTGCAGTCAACAAAGCCTTAACGCATCTTGAACATATTTAACCCCACAGCTGTCTTTGTATAATTTGCACATTACCATTTTCAGTCATGTTCATCACGTTACCTATCCAAGTGTTATTTCTCTTGTACTGCCACTTTACATTCCAAATAATATATCTCTCTATTTTAGACCATATTTGCACTGAATGTACAGTATTTGTTTAATCAAACCAAATACCATTTATATGTGTAACTTTATATATGAATGTTTGTACTCTTTGTGTAACTTCATGTCGCCTTGCACCTTGCACCTTATCTTGGCCAGGTCGCAATTGCAAATGAGAACTTGTTCTCAATCGATTAACCTGGTTAAAAAAGGTGAAATAAAAATAAAAAAATAAACATATTTACCAGACGCTAATATCCAGAGTGACGTACCGTAAGTACAGCAACATTCCCATGGAGCAAATTAGGGTTAAGTGTGTAAATATAAGTCTGACTTCCTAACCACTGAACCATCTTATGCCTCACTACAGAAAGACAAATATGCCTATTTCCAACTACAGCACTGTGCCAGTCCGCACCCATCATGGTATGGAGGGTGTACCCATCTACAAAATTCCCGTTGGGTATCACGCAGCATTGGTCTAGATCAGAGGAAAAAAAATGATAGTACCATCTGGGACCGAAGTGGGCTGGTGGGTGGTGTTACAAACATAGAAATTCAACAGCCAATGTTATTTGAATTGATTCATTTCCTTGAGGAGTACACAAAAATAGTAATGGGTACAATGATTTAAATTATTTGATTTCTTACTTTCCCATTTCAACAGGAATTGCGCCAATCACAGGTCCGTCTTTAATAACTGTCGTGAATTTTAGGCATTGCTTTTAAGTGTAATAAAACACTACATAGTGTAGGGCAGTGGTCCTCAAACCTCTCATTGGGCCTTCCCAGACAGGCCATGTTTTAGTTCTAATCATAAACTAGCAAACCTGACTAAATTAGTCAACTACACATTAAGCCTATGTGTCATTTCAGGGTTAAAACAAAAACATGGTCTGGGGAGGCCCGAGGAGAAGTTTGAGAACCACTGGTGTAAGGAAAGATTATCTTATATATATATATATATATATATCAGTCGAAAAGGGGCATTAATGTAATGTCTCCCACCACAGTGGCTCCCTGTCCTGGTGTATCCAGTTTCCAGCGGTCAACGTCACCGGCCTTTTGATGTCACTGCCCTCTCCTATGCAACTTTTTGCCTTCAGTAATCACTGCCTGTGTATATATGTTTCCTTCTGTCCCCTTGTCATGTATGTGTTGTTGTCTCCACTGTGCTGAACATTCTATGACCGTATTTATTATTCTCCTTAAGCCAATTTCCACGACGGGCCTGCGTGCTGCGTAAAGATCGTAAGCCTTGAGCTTTCAATTCCTTTGGGCCTAAGAGAAACCCCTTTGTTTACTATCCAGTCTTCATATTACGAGTTTGATTAAAAAACCCTATTAGGACATAATTGTGTGTGGCTCCATCCCTCCTATCCATCACAATTAAGCTAATGAGTAATTGACATCAATACGTGCAGACGCCTGTACTAAATTTCCGCAAATATGTACAGACTCGTTTTATGAGCCTGATCTACACAATTATCTATTATCAATCATATACTCTGCAGTCAGTGCATACAGTAAAACAGCTCCCAGACAAGAAATAACTCCTTTGATCTATGCCATGTCCATGGCTTGAGGTCAAAATGTATTTGGGTCAGATTAGAACTGAAAGTAGGGGTTCCAAGGATATGTGACTCTGGCTGCCGTGCCTGACCCACTAGCCTTGAGACTACCACAGATAACCGACTAATGCTCAGCAGAGTAGGGAATGTAGATAGCTACATTCTGAGAGAGCACCAAGACAGCTCAGTGAATACACAACCCTGTTAAGGAATGGATTAATTAAGCAATTCATAGTTTTATGCTAACAAACTGCAAGTTTTATGGACTTGTGACCCATATACAGCACCCGCAGCATTATTTACATCTTTAAAAACAACAACATCATTGCCGGAGCTAAACGTTGGGGATGTGTATATATACCTTACATTGCTACCAAAATGAAGACAGATAAAAGTACAGACAGCTATCTCTACTTTCCATCAGGGTGGGTCAATCCAGTTGTTTAAGAGGGAGGTAAAGGACAATACATTCTTCATCATCAAAGCGAAGGTGAGTGCTAATTTATCTGAATTGCTGTTGGTTCAATGGGTGGTCAGTGTAGCTTAGTGCAGCCAGTATAACACAGAATCTTGTGACATAAATTTACTGGTAATATAAATGTTTTCCTGATGTCAGGTAAACCAACCCTACAGTTTAAATGACCCACCATTGACAGCCTGGGTAGCTGTGGAGAAGTTTGTATTGGTGCGATTTGGCCACTGCACTTGTATGGCAGGATTAGGAGAGGTCTGCTCGCATGTAGGTGCCATACTCTATGCTTTGCTAGCAGCAGTAAACAAATAGAACAGCAGTGATAAAGCATGTTCTTTGAATGAGCCTAGAATAAAGAGAGCGGAGTATGCAGAAGGGAGCCAGATAACTTTCACAAAGGCCCAGAGAAAGAGGTCAGCTGGATATGGTGATCTCCCCCATGTCAAGATTCCTCCTCCAATGCCAGATGAATGCACAGCATTCTACAATATGCTATATTCATCACAAGGCAATGAAAAGGAACCTGTCAAAAGTTCCATTTTGTCTGTATTCCCTGGCCATGAAAAGAGGTACATACCGTTTAGTTGTCAGTGCAACTTAACATTCCTGCATCCCTAAAAAAAGATGTACAAGCCCCAGTACAGGTCACTGTCACCCCAAGAACTTCAGGCAGAAAGCAAAATGGTTATTGCAGGGTTAAAAATAACCAAAGAACAGGTATATATTCATAATAGCCTTCTATTCTTTTTCCCAGAATCAAGTCATCAGTGTTTACTTTTGTCACAAATCACAAACCGGTTCTCATATCGTTTTGAATTGTAGTGCAGTGTGATAGAAAATGAGACTCCAATCAAAGTGTGCCATGTGGTTTGACCAGAGGGCAGGAAGGGCCACTGCATCAAACACAGGAACAGCCTGTCAGACTGACCCAGACCAACCAGCTGTCACCCTGCTGAAGAAACTGTGCTATCATGTGGCCTACAAGGACCAAAACATTAACACCACAATCTCTCAGGTATCTACTTCTTCTTACATTAACATGTTGCTAGTAGAAGACCAACGACCAAGGTGTATTAAAGATTTAAGAAAGTATTAACAAGATTTGTCATATGACACTTACACATGTTAATTTTTCTTCTATTTTCAGATGGGGTATTAAACATGAGGACATGGTAGTTGAGGAATACAACAAGGTGGTTGGGAACCATGACTGCCTTGAGATGGGTGTGTTGGAGGTAGAGTAAAGGCACCAGGCAGCCTTCAGAATTCCATGTTGATTGGCAAAAGCCGACATGATAAATGTTTTTGTCTGCAAGAGTTTGAAGGTAAACAGTCGTTAAAGAGGGACCACCAATATTTCTATCAGGAGCAGACACAAATTCAAATTTCACAACCTGTCTGGGGACCAGGAAAGAGGGATAATAGGAAGTTACACATCGAGAGAATTCTTCCTGATACTGACTTTTTTGAAAATACATGTGAAAAGGTTAACACCTTTGTCAAAAAATGGCTCAGAGAACTTTTAGTTATTGAAAAGTGTTCTCCAGGCAGATCTACCTTGGAGGCAGAAGTCATTTGATTGGTTAATTCAAAACTGAGGGCGGACCTCACATTAAGTTTAATTTTGATTTATAATTACGTGTATATAGTGTATATTGCACAGAATTAAATTTTAACACTCCAGTGTGGTTAAGGTTAGGGTTAAAAGTCCTATGAGCCAAAAAATGTGTCATTCCAGAGTTGCTAGCAAACGTGTACATAGCTCCTATTCTAGCAACAACACATATAAACTGTAAAAGGAAATACATTCATAGAAGTTGTTTAAATTTTCACACCACCCCAAATTTCCAAAGTTGGAAATGCTGTGATTGTTCATGAGTATTAGCAAAACAAAAAACAGCAAGTGAGGAAAGTAGCATTGACGTTTTATTTGACTCCATACAAGCTGTGTGATGATTAAAGCATATAATTATAATGAATATAACTGTTTATCATTATTTCATTGAAAGAAATGCATTTATTGGTTAAAAATGTTTTATTTCAACTATTCAACCCAAAAGGACATCTGAGGGAGCCACATTCATCAGTGCACAGCACACACTGACAGTTCTATCTAGAGGTGTAAGACTTTTAGGATGCTCAGCTCCACACATTTGAACTGCTATTGTACTTTGAAGTATGGTGTACCGCTTCCTTGCCTCGCCAATAACTCTCTCTACATGGATCCTAACTGATGCAAGTTCTCGTGTGGACTCCAATTCCACTGGAGCCAATTGCTTTTTTCCTTTAGTAAAAGCTGGGATTTTGAGCTAAGCATTGTATAGACCAGTGGAGGCTGGTGAAGATTAATTGAGGAGGCTGGGCTCATATTAGTGTCTGGACTGGAGTAGATGGGATGGAGTTACACACATTAAACCAATGTGATGTAACATTCCATTTACTCCAGTCCAGACATTAATATGAACCCATCCTCCACAATTACAATTCACCAGCCTCCACTGGTACAGACCGAGTCTGCCACATCAAACGCTCTATCAGCTGGAATTACATCACCTGGGTTGAGGTTATCCATTAAGCCACTTCGTTCAGTCAAGTATTTGTTTGATGTTCTGCCTCCTCATACTTTGGATTTAAAATAAATAGTTCCTTGTGGTGTTATGCCAATTAGATATTTCATGGTATGGTGATGCTTGTATTGTGAGTATGTCCGTGCTCTTGCTCTTAGCTGTTTGGGCTTTTGAATGGAAATCTCAAAGCAGTCTATAATACATACACATTTACGTAATACCTGTCTAAAGACCAGGGGAATAGATTGCTGGAGCTCTTCTTGTTTTGGCCAAATCAAGTGCCAGAACAAGCCTTGCATGCAAAACTTTCACAGTATTTCTAAATGTTCTGCTGGCAGTTGGATATTTAAAAAATACAACTAAGCAATAAGAGGGAAAGGTTCATTCTCAGTCTCATGAGTGTTAATTAACAGCAGTTGCTAGATGGGAGAGGTTAGTGCCATTCTGTAAGAATGATGTCACAAACATTAACACCACTTGAAATTACGGTAAAAGTAGGAATTCCAGTCATTACCCTTACTTTTTTATCATTCTTTTCAAAAGATAATTCATCAAACGTTATAGATGTAATAATGTCATGTTTTCCGCCCTGAGGCTATTACATTCCCTGTCTAACCTTTCAATCATTGCCTTGCATGATTTGTCGTCACACTGTTGATGTTCCTCCACAGCAGGTGGTGCTGGCTCAGCAGGTGGGGCTGGCTCAGCAGGTGGTGCTGGCTCAACTTCTGGGACTGTGGTTAAATTGAGCACAGCATCTTGCTTCTCTTGCTCTTCCAACCTTCTTTTCTGCATTCTGCTGTGCTGCTCATACCTTTTCATGTCGTGCTCCTTTATCCTCTTTTTGGTGACTGGTGTGGGGGAGAAGATTGATGGGACCCAGTCAGGAGACAGCGGGTCATCAGATTTGGCACCTATACATATTCAAGAGGCTAAATGTAAATAACATAAGTTCCATACAATGATATAGTCGTATACTGCACAACTATCTTGAATTGTGCAAACAGTTCTACAATGTTTTTCATAACAACAGACCTAGGTTACTAAAGGAATAAACTGTTAACAGGTGAATATATTATGTAAGTAGTTATGAATAAGCATGATGATTCACTCTTGATTTTAACTTTGACTTATGAGTAAAACTGGACACTATACCACCAACTTATTTCTTCATGTATTAACTGTTGTTGATTTACCTCCGTATGATCAACTAGAGGTTTAGCTAGCTGCACTAACCTGGAGTTGGTTTCATTGATGCAGACAAAAATAGATAATGTCATTCATTACAATAATTACATGTAGATATAATGATTGCCGATACAATATTTACACTAAAATGTAGATATTTGATGATAACTTACCTGTAATTTAATGTTCGCTACAAAGACGAGTGTACTTTGACGGCGGCCATTCTTTGGCGATCTTCCCAGGGACAGCAGCCCATCTAATTCCACGAATCCATAACCTCCTTCTCTTTGGATTTTCCTTTTCGGATGAGATTCTGTATAAAGACAAGCTATTCTTGTCTCCTCTTCTGTCAGAGCATCCAATAGAACAGTAGCAATCTGGCATTTTAAAATTAAAAGGTGTTGATCAATGTTGGGCTATGGAAGATGAGTTTGCTTTGCTCGCAAAGTGGGGTGTTCCCATGTGCCATGACATCACGTGAAAACTATGAATACACAGGTCTTGTTATGCGGTTTCCCTTATCACCATTACAGGGTTCCCTCCATTGAAGTAACAGAGTGAATAAATGGAAAAAGTACATACTGTTTTTCTAAAGACATAATAGAACATTGGGAAAGAAACAGAACAAAAAGATGTGAACTGGAATGAACTGACGATCGCACCCATATGAGCTTGTTGGACATCCCATTCCAAAACCCCCTTCCCCCCTTTGCGGCTATAACAGCCGTCACTTTTCTAGGAAGGCTTTCCGCAAGATTTTGGAGTTTGTCCGTGGGAATTGGTGCTCTTTCAGCCAAAATAGCTTTTTTAATGTTAGGCACTGATGTTGAACGAGATGTCCTGTCCCACAATTGCCATTCCAATTCATCCCAAAGGTGTTTAATTTTGTTTAGGTCAGGGCTCTGTACAGGCCACTCGAGTTCCTCCACACCAAACCCAGCAAACCATGTCTTTATGGAGCCGCTTTGTGCACATGAAGGGACCTAGACAAAAACAGCCCCAGACCATTATCCCTAGTCCACTATTAGTGGGGGTATCCAAATATTTTGGCAATATAGTGTACCTTTATTTTTTTAACAAAGATCATATGCAAAGCACCCCATCTATCCCTCAAAAATTCCTGCTAAATGAAATCTACTCCAGTTTCTCCCCCTTCCACTCTTAAGCATGACCACTAATGCAGGAGTCTCCAACCTAATTAATCATGTCACAAGCTGCTCTTGCTACTCATTATTTTGCTTTTTACTAAAAACGTACTGTACCATTGTATGTCAACAGGCCTGTTACATTCATGTCAATTACTTACTCAATTGTGTTTATGGTGGTTCATAGATTCTCTTCTTTAAATTACAATTATTCATAAATAAAAACTATATTGGGTGTTCGTGAAATGTTACCAAGCTGCAGATTGACTGTCTCTCGGAACCCATCACCAAACACAGTGAAAACCAATATCCCAACCCGCATTATTGCATCCCTCATCTCAGATCTCAATAACAGAATTCTGATCACCTGTGTCTTGTCCTGTTTGTCTATAAGCTTGTCTGTTTGAGAAACCCATTGTTGAGGTATTGTTTGTATTTGGTGACATACTGAGCATTTATTACTGAAGCCTTAGTCTTGTCTGACCTGTTTTTCTGCCCATGTTCACCCCTTTTGGATTTGCCTTTTTGTACTTTTGCCTAAGGAATTCCTGTGTACCGATATCCTGCCTGCCTTTGACTACCCCTGTCTCTGGATTTTGTTCTTCTGTGACCTGTAGTGTACCAACCTGTTTCTGCCAGATTTACTGGCGATTAAACTAGCGTTAGAGGAGTGGCACCACTGGTTGGAAGGGGCTCAGCATCCTTTCTTGGAAGGGGCTCAGCATCCTTTTCTGATGCTAACTGATCATCGTATTCTGGAATATCTCAAAAGTGCTAAGAGACTTAGGGTGAATCCCATTTCTCTGTCTTAGCCCTTCCCCTTACCCCTTCCCCTTAGTTTTGCGCGTTCATGTGAGAGTAAGGGCTATCCCAATTCTCATTTTGATCTAGGGGTAGGGCTAAGGGGAAGGGGTGCATACCCCTTAAAACTAAGCATTTTCGAGAGCTTACTTGAAACCAAGGGGTACCCAGAATACA
>JACXGM010037704.1:0-11029 GCA_016801145.1 Umbra pygmaea
CTAGGCAAAACTATTGTGTAGATCAGATAGAGGCCATTCTCGGTAAAATGCCAGAACCTGGCTGGCACAATCGACAAAGCAACCGTTTAGCAGTGAGTATTTGTAGTACATGGTTTGGGGTTGGTTCTAGCTCCGCCCTAACTGTATTAACCCGTTATTGGTATACTGTTATTAGTCGGTATTGATTTTTCCAATTTGGAGCCGGAATCATCCGATCGAGTTAAATAGTAACAGCATGAAGTTTATTGTCACCCGTTTGTCAATAAAAAATATAGTCGTCGAGTGTAAAGCTATAATCGTTAAGGTAATAAACTAAAATTGGGAGAAAGTTGAAGGTGGCGATGAACCCGGTCACTAGCAGTCTGCTTTCCTTCTCTGGTCCTCTTCCTCGGATTTACGCAATCTCTTTCTAGGATTACATTACACAAGACATGCCCACACGGATATGTATTATAAAACAGCATACGTAACCACATGTTATAAAAGCAACGTAAATGCACCCATAAAACATAAATGTAATAATAAAGTGAACATCTTGCAATATTAAGTCTTACATGTACATCGAGTTTATATTATTATTTATTATATTTTTATTTCAAGCATTACATAGAAATTAGACACAAATATATATTTTTTTTAGGTATCAAAGCTTAATACAATCTTCAAATTTGGTCTTAAATAGCTTTAAAAAATAATGTTAATTTATTCAAAGACAGACAAAGTTATATAAGATCCATTTTAAGAAAATATGCTGTTTAAAATATTGAGGGACATCTATACCATGCCCTCAATACCTATTTTAAGAGTTAAGGCAAAATACATTTTGCTGTAACTTTTGCACTATGCAACTTCCCATTAATTTGTCCTGTCGGCCAAATTTTACTTGAAAAAGTCTGTTTTTTTGACACATTAATAATACAGGGAAAATATAACCATTTTCTGAACATACACATTATTATTTTGTCCATAATATGCATTTGTTGCTAGTTATTGTGAAATGTCAATTTTGCTGTTCTACTATTGTCTATATTTTGTATTATTGAAGTTTATGTTTTCCAACCGTAGACTTGTTTCTAACATTTACTACTCCTAAAACACTTAATCTGTGAAAACTAGTGGAGATAACGTCACGGCATGGGCATGCAGAATGATTCGATGAGCCGTTACACTGTTTGGGTTGTCATTTATTGGCAAACTACTTATTTTCTGCATTCCCTATTTTCAATAAAAAGGACCTAGATTGAATCAAGGTATGCAACTTTCACAAAACATCACAAGGACTAAACCACACAGCTCTAAGTTTACAAACCACAATCTGCCAAGTATAGCCTTGCCTTAAGTAGTGTATACAGAATACTGCTCTGGTATGGTCCATTTGAACTGGGGTTCAAAGGTTGCAGGACACAAGACTTCTATAGTGTAGTCTAAATGTCTGCAGGCCCTTTTTACTTTTTAAGGCACTGATATAGCCAAAATAATCCTCAACAAAGTGGGATTTTGACAAATAAAAACATAAGAAAACAAATAAGATACTCACCAATACACACTAGCACACACTCTGAACAATAACAAAACATTCTCACCCACACACACAAAACACACACATGTTATCTCACATACACATGCTCTCTGAGTTAGATACATCAGCGCTAGGTTAGCTGACAGTGATGCTAATCCTTTGAACTGATCTTTGACAAGTACAGGTATAGTGTTGTTGCTGGGTCCAGAGTAACGCTTTACCTGGAGGGGGTCGTACAACATTTCAACATCACAATCAACATCAGGCTTTGGTTTCAGTTCTCTCCCAGCTGTACTCAGATCAGCTCAGCACTTCTTAAATATTTCTTCCATACTATAAACTATATTTCATGTTGGACGGCAAATTCAGATGCACATCTCTTGGATGTTTCAGAGAGCTGACTGAATTCAGCGTGGGAGCCATATTGTTTCAAACTCAAGCATTAAACAAATTGTACATAGAAGAAAACACAGTAAGTAGTACAGAAAACGAACTAAACGAGACAGTCCACTAAGGCCTGAAGCTACACTGCTAGTCACGCGGGAGAAGTGCATTGCTCAAGTAGTATCAAGGCAGTTCTGTTAGCAAAAAAGCTTAAAGTCAACTGTAAGACATAACATTCTGCTACAATATGACACTAGCATAGTTTTCATCTACATTTCTCTGACAAGTCACGAAGGACTAAAGCTGATTTTTTTTCATTGATGGGTGTCCAGTTAACTTAAAAAAATATGTTTTTCATTCCAAACATTTAACTGATTGCTATTTTACTATCAAAATCCATACAGATGATGTATCTATATTGTATCGGAAAACAATACAAAAAAATAACAGTACGAAATGTCCCCATTACTAGTGCAGGGGTGCAATAATACAAAAAGACAGTAATAACAAAAAAGACTCAAAATAACATGGTTGTCTGCCGCTGCATCTAACGCTCATCAATAAAAAGGTTAAAAGGTATAATAATATTAACATATGAGAAAATTCAGCAAAAGCACAGGGTCTCAAATTTAATCAAGTATGGAGGATGAGGAATGTGTTTGTCTCTGCTTCCTTCAAGCTCCTCCTTTATTCCTCCTATGCTTCCTTAGTGCTGGACTTCATCTTCTCCATGGTCTCCTGTTTATAACATAGGAAAAGGTACTTTATTTGTCACATACACACACGTGTGGCGAAATTCATTTTCTGCATTTAACCCTTCCCTCAAGGGAGCAGTGGGCAGCCATTTACAGCACCTGGGTACCAACTCCAGATCTAAAGGAGTGCTTTCGTCAAGGATACTGACCCGGAGAACCTACCCTGCGGGGAAACCGGAGCACCCGGAGGAAACCCACGCAGACACGGGGAGAATATGCAAACGCCACACAGAAAGGCCCGGGACAACCGGGGTTCGAACCCAGAACCTTTTTGCAGTGAGGCCACAGTGCTATCCACTAGGCCACCTGCCTGCCTTTTTTTTTAAAGGGAAAGGTACTTCACAGAGATACAGAGATAGGGAAAATTAGATGAAGAACAAAGGCAGATGTAAACAGGAGAAGGTGAAATGGTATATCTGTGATGGGGAACTTGGATTGAATCTGGGCAATCCAAAATCATCACGGGACACCTTTTCATGGGATGTAGAGAATAGGTTGTTTTATTCAAAAAAATTCCACATGTTGCCATCAGGTGTAATCAAGTGAGATCAAACCCACATCGTTATTTGAGTGCAAGGCTAAGGAATATAATGTATAAGGAAAAAGAGAGCCTGCACACACGTATATACAGTACGCTCCCCCAAGTATCTTTATTAAAAACAAACGTTTTTATCGACATCGATCTTAGTCAGGTCTTGTCATCAGGTGTAATAACATTTTAAATTTGATATTGGAGTAGGATGACTAACTAAATCAATGCGTGGGACATGGGTGCCATTTGCTGTGTTTTGTCAAGCTTAAAATGGAAGGCCTGGTTAGATAGTAACAGATAAATGCCCACATTTAAAACCCATATTCCTTTCTCCAGTTTTAAGGAAATGTTCCCTTAGATATTGAGTGTAAAGTACGTCCTGCTCTTCAAAACTGGCTTAGTTTGTCCATGATGAATTCATAGGAAGATATTGCAATGCTAATTAAACGCCCATAAGGGGGAACTGTATGTGGCTGTTGTTTTTTACTGTATTAAATGATAAAGTTTAAGGAGAGAACATGACCTTACTGACACTCGACTATGGCTGACAGCCAGAACTACTCCCTCAAGTGTAATTAGGGCATTACTGTACACACAATTGTTCTCTCTCTCACATGCCCACACACGCACGCACACATGGCCTGGACAAGGTTAGCCACCAATAAAATAATAATCTTTCTCAGAAGGACGATAAATTACATAACAGAGCACATCCTCACTACTCTGAACAACTATTCTGATGAGTCATGGCTGGTCACTCCAACCTAATGCCTGGATATACGCTGAAACAATTACTCATGGTGTGAACTGGGAGAATCATTCACTTATTAAAAGCGTTTAATAACATTATAGCCAGTCGATAACTTTGTCACAGATCCTAGAGCTATAGCGGTTCAGAGAGAGGCTGCTCCTTCCATTGACCATTGGCGACAGACTGACCTGGTGCTTGTTGAGCTCGGCCACACGGAGGCTCCATTCCTCCTCTGTCATCTCCTGCCCGGCGTCCCCGGTCTCCTGCACGGGCGCTGTCTTGTCTGACAAAACAAAGGATGTAAGAATTACAAGGAGACCAACTGGAGAGACCGACGTTGTGTCCTCATGGGGCTTATAAGTACAGTTATGCCATTTGTTTGCGATGTCTCTAGTCAGTGTGCGCGCAGGTGTCTCGTGTTTCCCTCCTCACCAGTACACGTCATGGCGGTGCAGACCCAGTTCCCGCAGGCACACACGCAGCGGTTGCACTCCACTTGGGTCTCGGCGCCATCCTCGTAGTTCTCGTCCTCGAGTGCACACTCTGAAGAGGGGGAACAGGGAACTTACATTAAAACAAGTCGGGGCACGCCACACGTATAACCTCTAACATTTAATGAATGTGACCAGAAAATATAGGAAACTCCTTGTTTATATTCGAGTTGATATAAATAAAACCTGAGTGATGCAGTTGGGTAGCGCTGTGAGTTACTTCTGTAAACGCTCCTCAAAAAAGAGACGACAAAAGGGCAATAGATGGAGAGAGATGGTGCATGGTATGTTAAACTCTTCTGAGTCCTTGGCGCTGGTGAGGCCCCAACAAGGCTCTGCGTTCCTGACTGGAATGTGTGCTGGCGTCAGCTGCTGCTCTGACACCGTATCCAAGAGCAGCTCCTCAACTCACACTGAACTTTCCTCCACATTATCTATAAACCTCCTCTCAACTCAGTACACTGAAAATCAATCCCATTCCTCTGGTTTTGCTGCAATTCTTTTCAAGTATGTTCGGTTGAGTTGCATATTTCAACTGTGGTGAATATGTTATTTACTTTAAATGTTTTGGTATGGAAGTATGCATGCACTGGAAGAAAGACTTCACTTGCATTCCAATCCCAAAGTCATGTCATAAAATCCCTTTATAGCAAGCTGTGTTTTGAAATTATAGACATTTCTGCGTTGTAATTATATGTACCGTAAACTGCATGTATCTGAGATGTTGAAAACATACTATTTTTCTATATTGAACGTAAGTGAATGAGTCACAAGGACAAGGTTTGTGTAGTTTTAGCTTACTCTTCTCAGGTGGGTTGAAGCCTGGCTTCAGGCAGTTGAGGAACTCATCGAAAGTCAGCTTCCAGTCAGCGTTCTCATCAGACAGCTCAATGAGGGCGTCAACACACAGGCTTCTAGGAGAGAGCAAGCCACAAAAACACATCAACTGCCTGTCCTTAAAGCTGTATGTACACATAACTGGTGAGATGATTCATTGGCATGATGTCTGATTGTACATGTAGTGTTTGTTAAAATATAATTTGCATCTGGAAAACCATTGTATGTCAGAGCATGGTTCCCTAGGTGATTCATCTCGCCATCAAAGATCCAAGGCCTTTTGCTCACTGCACGTGTGAACACAGTCTCACTCTCTTTTTAAGCACTCTCTTATCTCTACACATGCAGAATTATTGCATTGTGGCTCCAGTGAGCTGCAGCACTGCAGAAACCCAGGCTGTGATATTGCTCTGAACAGGGGGCAGTTAATGGGGAATGCATCTGCCCCAGGAGGCCCCAAGGCAGTTTGGCAGGGTTCATGGTAGCTATGGAAAACAGTTCTTAATGTAGCACCATAACCCCTGTCAAAAACCCTGTATTGTTCATCTGATATACAGTATGCTACATCCTGTATACGTACATTAATATACAGGTCTGGAAAAAATTAAGAGACCACTGCAAAATAATCAGTTTCTCTGGTTAATATTAATAATTCTCTATTAATACGTTTATGTTTGGGTAAAATTAACATTTTGTTTTATTCCATAAACTACTAACAACATTTCTCCCAAATTCCAAATAAAAATATTGTCATTTGGAGCATTTATTTGCAGAAAATTACAACTGGTCATATTAACAAAAAATTTAGTATTGACAGATCTTGAATAAGGCAAAGAAAATAAGAACATATTTCTTTTTAAACAACAATATACTAATGTGTTAACTTAGAAAGAGTTCAGAAATCAATATTTGGTGGATTAATAATTGGGGAATAATAATAATTGGCTTTCATATGTCTTTGCCTGCACTCCACCAGTCTTTCACACTGATGTCGGGTAACTTTATGCCACTCCTGGTGCAAATATTCAATCAGCTTGGCTTTGTTTGATGGCTTGTGATCAGACATCTTCCTCTTGATCACATTCCAAAGGTTTTCAATGGGGTTGATATATAAAAGATTTTCAGTGGTCTCAAGTTTTTTGCAGAGCTGTATAATATATCTGATATACACTTGATCCCATATAGGTCAGAACATCTATGGATGAGATTGTACATGGTTCTTCACCATAAAGGATAACATTCCATTTTGATGAATAGAAATGTATGATCTGCCTGTTTTGAAGTGCTGTATGGTATATAGGAATCTCCGTATAAGCTTAGGTGGGGGGGCATTTGAGAAAAAAGTTATTATAACTAATAACCACACAAAGCAACCACGCGCACACCAACACACACTGACCTGAGAAGCTTGTTGCTCTCCTGGTCGGCGTATGACTGCATGTCTACATTGGAGTCGTTGTGCTGGATGAACTTCAGGAGTTCTGAAGAGTCCAGCTGGGAGTCACCATTGTCATAGCTCTGCACACACACACGCGCACACACGCACACGCACACAGTTAGTGTTGGTAGGGGCAGAAGAGAGTTCCACAGGCCTCTAGACCTAATATAAAATGATGCCAGTCAAAGAGTAAGCATTAACACATGACAGACGTGTGTTAATGCTTAGCTAACCGGCAGGCTTTCTTCCCTCTCACTTTTCTTATGTTATCTTATGTCTTTTTCTAACAGCGCTCTTTGACAGATAAAACACCTGCTTCCACAGCTGCTTATCTAAATCCTACTCTGGACTTTGAGACTGTCTGTGGTGGTCAATACCGGTATTCGTGTGGTTTTTCAGTCGTTTTCCAACCCTGGACCTTGCTTCCACAAAACACACATTTTTCCTGTGATCTCTTAACACACTAGGGAATTCACTGCTGCAGTGAAGGATAAAAATAAGTTCTAAGTTCTTGAAAGAAGAAAACGGAAATACTTAACAACCACAAAGTTCTATGACGTTTACTTCCTTGTAATTGGAAAAAAAAATTATAACTAAAATTGCCCCGTCACACCCTGATATGTTTCACCTGTTGTATTGTCTCCACCCCACACCAGGTGTTTCCGGTTCCCAATTAGTCATCTGTATTTAACCTCTGTTCTCTCTTCTGGCAGTTGGCAGATTGTCCTATCCTGTACAGTCATTTCCAGCGTTTACTGTTACCAGTGTTTTTCCCTTTACCCGTGTTTTGTTCTATTTTTCCCAGTGTTGATATCTGCCTGTTTGACCTGAATTTGAGCCTGCCTACTCCATCATATCTCAGCCCTTCTGCTCAACTTTCGTCTTCTGCCTGTCTCCCGACCAACGAGCCTGCCTACGCCAATGTACTTGTGCCATGCTATCCTGTTGCCAATACATTCTTGCCCACCATCTACAATATTGATTGTTTTGGTTCAGTTAATAAATAATTTTTTGTATTGGAATCAACTCTATCTCCATGTCTGCATTTGGGTCTACTAACCTGCTTTGTGTCACCCCCTCCTCGATCACTGTGAATAGCCTCCGTCTGCTCTACACTGTCATTTCTGCATTTTCAATAGGTACCGTATTCCCTTTGTCTGTTCGCTACACTAAACCTGGTTCCTAAGACAACAGTGCTAGCTGTTAAGCAGAGTTGTAAATGTACAAAGTAAAATTACTTTTCTGAGTTCACCAGTTTTGGGAAGTTTCTAATTAGGAGCAAAATTACATAGCAAAATTAACAAATTATAACAAACTAGTGAAAATAAATTTAAAGAAAATAGTGAAAAATTATTAATTAAAGTATCTGGTTAGTTATGAACTCCACTGGTCCTTTAGCTTTTATTTAAGAACTTTCCAAAATGGGGGAACTCAGCCAAGTACTTTCCACAACTCTGCTGTTAGGAAGGCAAACTGCATAGAGCAAAGACAGTTTCACAGTGCTTCAATCGTTAGGTTACGCTTGATGGATTGAAACGCATGATTGATTGCTTTGTTCTGTAACGTCACTTGAATCAGCGTATAGCCACATGGCTGATTCCAAACACATCACTATAGCAGCCTCCAAAACATAGTACTGTTCAGCAACCCTCTGGGACAAAAACAGCCCTGTCAAGAAAACAACAAATGCTGCAAAGCAGATGGGTGAATAAGGTTGTAAAGACAAGGGGTGGTTAAGGTTTTGTATGCAGGGTCCTGTTTCCTTGGTGATGGAAGTGGTCTTTAACCCCCTTCCTCCAGGGGTCCACTGGTCTGGACCCTGTATTGGGTTGAAGGAATAATCTAAGACCTGTATATCTTTGTGGGGGGTGGGACAATTCATTTTAAGTGTCTCTGGATGTAATGGAGCTCTCTGAAACAGTAGGCTTATTTGGAAGACATTGACCTTTGGTGAGTAAAATGTTTCAATTTTTATCCAACCACATGATGCCGAGTCGGACAATTATTTTTGCACTGCTCATTCAACATGGAAACCTTTAGTCAGTCCATGTACGGTATGTGTTTGAAAGATATTCTATGTGTGGAAGACATTTTATTATGAATCTGGATGTTATTTCATTATGTGTGTGGAGGGAACCAATGGGGGTATAAAAAATATACTTTCTTTTACATTTCACACTCTTTCCATAGCAGGGAATCTCTGAGCCAATGGGAGTGTCAGGGCCTGGGGTCATTCACTGCAGACGGGGGCGTTAATTCACAAAAGTTACAGTCATCGATTGGCAGCTCAGACACTGCTATGAAATAAGTACTCAGCCAGAGTGTGAGCTAGCCTTGATGGAGGGTGGACAACGGAAGAAGGGATAGAGGGATCTGAGTCTATCATGGTAAGCGACTGGAGACAACATCCATCTCCCAAAATGTTTGTGTGATTAGGGATAGAGAGATGGAAGTTCAAGGAGAATTGTGAAGGATACGGTGTCCCTCCTGTGAAGGCCAAAGTCTTTTGATCCCTCTGTACAAAATGTAGCAGCTTAAAGGAGAATTCCGGGCAATTTCAAAACGTAGCTCTGTTGTTTGTATATCGGAAGTGCTGTCCGTAGCATTAATAACTCAAACAATCTGTATTGCCAAAACCGTGTTTACCTTTTGTTGCCAGTATACAACCATTACGCATTTACGGGGCAAGTTAAAAAGCGTGCTTTGAGCCACTAAACATGTTCAAAATGTCATTACTAGTCCATATCCATTTGCACTGATTCCTTATAATAAACACCAATAAGTTTGTGTACATACTTCAGTTTATTTCCCATTTTCCAGTGAAGTCCACACTAGTCGATTGTTGAAGTCATACATACATATTTTTTCCGCAAAAAAAACAATTTGCCGTGGTTATATCCATAAACTACTTTGATCGGGTGTAAACTGACACTTGCCTTCACAGCTCCCAAGAGTTCAAGAGTTATCGAGCATGAGCAGAGGTAACTAAGCAACACTGTTAAGGAAGCGGTGTCAGGTTACCTGGCCAACTTGCTACATTATTTGGACATAACCAACCCAAATAGATTTTTTGGAATATTGCATTGCATGACTTCGACAATCGACTAGTGTGGACTTGACTGGAAAATGGGAAATAAACTAAGGTATGTACACAAACTTTTTTGTTCAAACTCGCTGTGATCATTATAAGGAATCAGTGCAAATGGATATGGACTAGTAATGACATTTTGAACATGTTTAGTGGCTCAAAGCACACTTTTTAACTTGCCCCGTAAATGCGTAATGGTTGTATACTGGCAGAAAAAGGTTAACACGGTTTTCGCAATAGAGATTGTTTTAGTTATTAACACTACGGACAGCACTTCTGATATGCAAACAACAGAGCTACGTTTTGAAATCGCCCAGAATTCTCCTTTAATAAAAATGATGTGTGGTATGTGAGGGGTAAAAACAGCTTTGATATGTGTGCTGAATATAACCTGATTGGTTCTACTTCAATGAATAGATAGACATCACAACTTAAACACACGCATTTCACTTTGTAGTCTTTTAACTGACATTCTCACCCAAATAATTATAGCCCTTATAAACTGTAGTTTCGATTGCAATGGTACGTTTGTTTTTTGTGGGAGAGGATAAAAGAGTCAAGTGAAATCTACAAATGATTACCTGACCATGATGACATAAGTGACATACACATACATTTATGAATAAATAAAAGGCTAAATAATCAGGACACCAGGGTTAACACCTCCACTCTTACAGGATTACTGACCCCATTGGGCCACGACACCCGTTACTGTTCATATCCCATCAATAAGGCTCCCAGTACATGTCTCTTTTACGTTACACACACACACACACACACACACACACACACCTTGAAGTATTTGTGAAGGATTTCTGTGAAATTGGAGCCCTTGACAAACCAGCCGTCTGGAACCACCTCGGTCTGTAGCCACTGGATGACACGGTGCCTCAGCTCATTACGATCTGCCACGTAACACACCACTGGATAGACGGGGGGCGGAGAGGGGGGTGGGTTGAAAAAGACTGAGATTAAGACACTAATAGACTAGTCAAGCCATTGAGACACTTTGAACTATGACCAGAATGAAAGGAGCTTCCAGCTGACCTGTCCTAACCACTAACCCTGGGCTTTACCGTACAGGTAACTAATGACATGAAATGCATTAGGTTAGAGCACAAGTACAGACCAGATATCAGCAGACACTGACTGACCCAGGAATGTAGAGATACATAGTGATCAGTAGAGCAATGACTGACCTGAGTACATAGAGATCAGTAGAGCACTGACTGAC
>JACXGM010037707.1:0-11028 GCA_016801145.1 Umbra pygmaea
TGACCATAAGACTACTCCCATCTGACCATAAGACTACTCCCATCTGACCCAGTTTCAATGACATTTAGCAAAATCCAGTCTTGAAAGTGGAGGCTTTCTTCTGGTGAGACATCCAAATTGTTGTCTTGCAGGTGATATGTTATTGTAGCTTTAAAGACTGGGCCACCCCAACACTCAACCAAACTGAACATTTCTCCATCTGTGACCGTTGGAGTGTTTGGACATGTGTCCTTTTCCTTCCTGGTTGATTACAGCTCCAGTTGATTTACACTTGTGTAAGTAAGGCTCTTAATATTGGAGGACTGCCTAATTTAAAGGTCAACAAACTTTTGTCTAATTTAATTTGAGTTCTCTGACCAACTCCATGTAGATAGATGATTAAGGGAGTTTGGCGCCTCATATTTATACCCCAGTGAGACAGAAAATAATGGATGACCAGTGAAATACTTGTCCAAATATGTATGGGTTGCACTTTAAACCTTACAGAAGACACTTCTATTATATTTGATTGAGAAAAATGCCTACAGGTGCCAGTAACTGTGGCCACATGTTTTTCAGAATAATATTTATTATTGTTTTTCACCATGCCTTGTTTGTCATGTCCAATTCCCTTTTATGCCTTGTTTCAACTGAGACATGGGAGCCTTACGTCTGAACATATATGGGAGGAATGACGCATTCACAAACTATAAAACTAGGATTGAACAATGACGTGACAAGTATCTGTGTCCGTGTGTGAGTGAAAGAAGAATGTGAGCATCCTCGATCACCTGCCTATAAGGCAGGGTCAGGGGGGATTAGACAAGACCAATTGGCAGGAAAGAGAAAAATGGGTAAAGAAAAAATACCTGTGATCTAATGTTTCAGCCAATCAGCATTTACGTTTGGAATGACCCACTAATAACATAGATTAGACTGTTTTATTTATTTTACATTAAACTGATAGTGGACTGTGGACTGTGTTCCTAATTGTACACCATCAATCAGTTCATGGTGCCTTTGCTGTCCATGCTGTTATTGTTTATGCAAACATTACCTCATTGTCTAATTACAACAAGGACAACCAGTGATTATTTTAAACCAAAACCCCAATAGGTCATCATGGCTTTGTTTGGGAAGTGCCATCTGTTTATTTTTCGCCACCGCAATCTGGTGTTGGGAGGCCAATCCAGGAAAAATAGGTGATGTAATGACCTATCGCTTACTGCGCACTCCTCTGACTCCCAGATCTACACGTGTGTCTCATGAGAGATGACCTCATCACGTTAGATTTACTGAAGGAACATCTGTGAGATGCAACAGATTAAGGAACAGATTTAGCCCCATTGTTCCCGCTGCACCACAACGGCAGGTTTAGTATGATATGCGTAGTACAGGGTTTTTAGATATCTCATCACAATGTTCTTGGCCATTCAGGGGATCTAAAGATTTGTTTAGGCTTTCTGTCATCAGACGGCTGTAGTTACATCATAAGTTTATCCACGTCTGCTTTTTTCAGAGACCCATTAACAGGTTGAGCAGGTAAACATGCAACATACATTTAGTCACCTCTGGTATCACTTCCTAAGCAGATAGCATACAAGGTGTTTGACGTCTTGTCTACCCCACTCTAAATGAAATTCACTACCACATCCTTATTACTGGGTTTTCTGAATGGGCTGTATGCTATGGTATTTGCCCCTCAAAGGCTTTGAACAAAGTTCTGTCTCTACAAAAAAGAAATGACTTTCTCCACACCCGAAATGAAATGACTGTCTCCACACCTGAAATAATATGACTATCTCCACACCTGAAATACATCAAATGACTGTCTCCACACCTGGAAAGAATGACTGTATGAGCGTGAACTTGTACGTATAAGGTATGGGCCAGCACACGCTTACCGAATAGATTGTCACCAAGCACTTTCTGTTGTAGCCTAGACAAACCCAACTAGGAAAATTCTAGACTGGCAGCCGTGCGCTGCGACCTGACGCCGACTCCATTCATCCACTAAATGACGGTGACAGCTGACGTTGCTGCCCGAAAGTCGTCACATGCCCCCAACACCACCACCACCAAACCCTTGGGACAGTCCGGGCCACCCTCCATGGTGCGCTGCCTTTGGGGATCTCTAGTGAGGGGGTTATGGGTGGGGTGGGCTGAAGTTAACCAGCCCCAACTGTGAATATTAGACACAGTCGGCACTCCACTAGGGACTCTCAGGTTACATACGGCAAGTTCACAAATAGCACATTGTCCTCGGTGACAAATGCCAATCAACAGCAGACCCAGGATCAGACCACATCAGAGGGCAGGGGAGTGGTGAGCACGCGTTGCACTGCAGTGGGGTGTCTAGATTACTTAGCTTGCATTCCTATTTTTCAACATTTATCGTTGACTTTTTCATCATGAAAGGGACATGGTGACAACAAACATGACAACAACCGGACTGGATGTGTTGCATTTGTTCTGTCGCCTAAACAACTGATTTAAAATTCAACAGACTTCTCATCAGAACGTGCATTGCAACGTTCTGAAGTACATATTCATGATGACAATAACCATTAAAAAGTACAAAAAAGTACTTTGCTGGTTTTACCTGTTTTGGGAAGTTCTTAGGTTAAGGGGAGTTCATAACTAATTAGTGACCATAATTAACAAGTTTTTACTCTTTGTTTTCATTTCATAGATCACTGGTTAGATAAGAACTCTTTTAACCTGGTGATGTCTTAAATATCAACTTCCCAAAACTTGTGAACGCAGCCGAACCCAGAAAATTACTTTCACTTTGTACTATTTACAACTCTGCAGACACACAGCAATATGACTGTTGTGGTCCTGACATTAGAACAGACTACCGGGGGAAAGCAGAGGCCATGCTGTGTGCAGTAAATGCATGTGGACAATACTCCAAGAGCCCTTGGAGATAGCATTTAAATATTACCACTCAAGACATTATTTCTAGAAGTACTTGCGGAAAGCCGTGTCGAGTGAGGCGCCCGTTTGAAATGCAAGCCGGCTGATAAGTCGCATGTCACGATGCCTTGCGCTACTGCAAAACCTACCAGGCCCTGCCAAAGCCCTCTGGTGAAACTTAAGGGCCAAATGTATCATGTGTATCAGTGTGTGTGTCAACTAGACACAGAGCCCTGTCCTTACTTGCTCTCCACACCCGGTCGCTGTGACTCTGATCTACACACGTTTGTCAATCATCGTTCATCGTAGAGCATTCCAACACCTGTGCCAATTCATGAAAGTCTGTGGAACGCTGTTTTGCAATCCAACCTTCCAGAAATGTTCTTCCCCATGCCGGCTAGCCTAGAGACAGGCTGGCCTCCAAAGCATTTAAATGGGCCAATGGCATGCTGTCCACGATACTTCTGACCTCAAACAACTATATTAAATAAAAGTGGATGACCACACACTCACAGGATAACTGTACGATGTTACAGGTCCAGAGTCACTAACCATTTAGCTAATGTCAACGCAGAGTTCACTAGAAGTTTAGAAAATTGTTTTAGATGAAGACAGGTTTTACATCTAATGTCCCACAACAGTGATGTTAATGACTCACACTACCATTGGTTCCCACTTACTGTCTTAATTTAGATCAGTAGTCACTAAGGAATGGATGTGTGAGATTGAAACGGGTATCCTTGGTTGCCTCAGATCAGTTGAGCATTAAACACTTTCATTGGTTCACAGTTCATCTTATAAGAACTGATCAGGGAGCTCTCTTCCGGGGCAATTGTTTAGAAGGCAGGCCTTGTGTGTTTGCGTTTAGGAGGGGAAGGTGATGACCTCTATCAGTCTTTTCTCCTCTCTGTCAGTCTGTGATGTCCTGCTGTGTGACGACCAAACAATAAGGCCTGTCATAGAACAACATTTTAGATCAAAAAGACTACACAACCTGCACTGTGCCACTTTGAAATGACCAATAGCAAGCATGGTGCCTGAGCGCAAAGAGTAAAAGGGGGTGTCTCCACTATTCGACTTTTCCTTGAAAACATTTCCATGAATACGCTACTGACAGTTAATGGTATTTGAGTTCAGATATATTTTGCTCTCCTAGTGTTAACCATTTCTTTACAAACGTTATGATGGTTCGCAGAGTTACCAAATTAGCTGAATCAAAATGATAATTTAAACTTGTTTGCCATCCCTTCTCTTTTGCAACTCAATCCTTCCTGCTATTTGGCTTTAACAGCAAATTGTTTGCATAGTTTTCAGTCAAATGTTACTTTTTAAATCTCGCTCTTATGATGCTGCCATGATGCAAATATTTGCCAATAGGTTACTGGCTATGCAAACGAATTAATTGACAGTTGTAGGCCTGAACAATAAAGGCAACATTCACTATGACTGTTCTCAAGCACCAAAGTAATCAAATTTGCTGAAAAATTCGTCCCACATCGGGTCTCCTGCTCCAATAACTCTTGTATTTCCTCCACAACACCTCTCGCTGCGCTCCCACATGAACGCACTGTTTTCCCAGATTTCACATTCACGTGCAGCTTGCTCTCGCTTCTCAGACATTCTGTCGCCAAGCTCGTGACGTAACCTGCGCAAGTAGCTTCCACATTCAGCGGTTTTCTTCCGCCGAAGGTGGAGCGGCCTTGATGAGAAACTAGTTCCACTGGTTTTAGTTTACTGTCGGCGACGTATCCCTCCAACTTGGCAAAATGCAATGTTCGACTTGACCGGTCAATTCAAATAAAGTTAAACGA
Organism: Umbra pygmaea; assembly: GCA_016801145.1. Classification (NCBI taxonomy): domain Eukaryota; kingdom Metazoa; phylum Chordata; class Actinopteri; order Esociformes; family Umbridae; genus Umbra; species Umbra pygmaea. The sequence continues at coordinate 4,710 of JACXGM010037707.1, forward strand.
AATATAACATAATTCGTGTCAAAAAGAAGAACTATAAGATTACTAATGTATGATCAATCATGTAATTGATTTTTCATAACAGCATCACTGCCATATTCTCTACGCACATCTGCTTTAATCTATTACTTTTTCTTCCATGATATTAGATGCATATGTAGGACTACACCACAATACAAAACTAACAGTAATTACCATTATTAACCCTTTCAGTTCAGTCTATACAAATGGATTCATGTTTGAAGTCTAATCTTTCAAATACAGGAAATGACACTTGATGTTCCCGTCCTCCTTTCTGTGCATCCTGACTGCCTGCTGCCTTAAACTCTATTTTTATGCATTATCATGCAGTATTAATGAGATAATTTTATGAATTGTTGACGCTTATATATTTCTGACAATGCAAATTACAAACTGTGTTTGAAACAAGCTAAACAATCCTTCCCCAATTTGCCCTAAAACACTTGCATGTTGTTTTTGAATGTTCCAGCAAAGCTGTCTTTCTACAGTTAAACCAATGCATGAATGCATAGGCCCTAGGAAGGTGTGAATTTGAAATGTATAAAGAACACGAAAAAACATGTTCTTGTGTTAACAATCACGTTAGACACTTGTTCAAAGTAGGGGAAGAACAAGTATAGAACTGATCAAATAACGGGACCATGGTATCGCAATATCTTTTTAAAAATAGGTCCTATTCGTTTACTATAATAAATTAAAACACCCACATTGTTTTGGTCATAATTGCAAGAGAAATTTCTATAGGCTACTCTTCTTTTGTCAGTGTAGTGGCGGGAGGTATACATCCAGTGCGGCAAGCTTTTTTTAAAAACCCTTCAAATATCACTTTATTGGCCTATTTAATTATTGGTATGTTGTTGTTTTTTACCACTGTTTATAATCTGAAAGTCTTACAATGTGAATTTGTATTGTTTAATCAGCAAAAGATTAATAGAAATAGAAGCTATACCCATCGGCATGTGCAAAAATTGCCTTTATATCAGATAATTAAAAACGTGCACAGGCTGCCTATATCTTTTTTATTCATGCAATTTGCACAGAGCAGAGCAAGTTCTTTTTAAAATCCAACAACACTGATTTGGTTCAAATTGTGCTGCCATAACAGGCATAGAAACAATTGAGCTAAACCATCCCCTTTAAAAAGATCCAAGAATACCTTGTTTCGTGGTTACATGATCCACTCCATAGTCAGTCAGTGCATGAAAGTGTAAGATGTGTAAAAGTAGGGCTTGTTAACCCGACGGCTTAGTATTCACGGACCGCCCTAAACTGTATCCCGCGGCATGATACTCGCGCTCCGCGGAAGGTGCGACGGCCCGCGACTCCCTGACGCCAGCGCGAGTAGACCGGAGCCACGATAGGCAGCAGCGTAGTATGGCAGCTTTTGGAGTGATCTTGATAGCTGCATATAAGGTACTGTAAACTTTATTACTTAACCTATCGAAACATAAACAGTATTCGGGGAATTTGTGTATTCATCCACCCATATCTAAGCATATATTAAATTAGTAAGTGCAAACTTTATAAATAGGCACTAAGAATATGAACTGACTTGAGGCTTCAAACTTATCTATCAAATTTGGCAATGTAGCTAGATGGATTCACAATTGGTATCATGTGGGATTTACTTTAAATTTATACATTGTTTCCTCCTGGTGATAATGTAGCTTACTCCGCAGTCCACAAAATCAACTTTTAAACAATGTTCATTGTGTGCAGACTTTGGGCATTTCAACGTGTGCATGTCTTGTTGATGAAGCGTCATTGAAATGATTGTTTGGTATCAGTGTCTGTATTTTAGTCTGTAACTCTACTGATGTTTGTTCTTCTAATCAGATGTGGAATCAATATCAGATAACACATTATGAGTAAATGTCTGAGGGATTGGTAGTGCCACTGTGTTTGTTTCAGATCACTGCTCTTCATGTAGATTGAGTGATGTTGATGCGTGTAAGAGCAAAGCCAAGATTTAATTTGTGACCAGTGATCTTCCTCTGAACAGCAGTATGCAGTTGTAGGAAAGCTGTCTCTCCCATTGCTAAATGACTTGATATAAACGATGAAAAATGGCTTTCCATTTTCTTAATTCCCGTGAGTGTGGGTTTGTGTGAACGCGCACACAATACGTGTGTGTGTGTGCGTGCGCGCGTGTGTGTAGGTTTGTGCTCCATGTCTCATGGATGCGGAGAGCGACAGTGTGAGACCCATAGCAGCACTAGGGCTCCTGACATCATTGAAGATGACATATCAGATTACTCAAAGGACGGGAATTTGTCCTTGTCCATGATTTAGTACAATTGTTTTATCCCCCTGCATTCTTTTCAAATTCAGCTTTTATATATATATATATATATATATATATATATATATATATATATATATATATATATATATATATATATATATATATATATATATATATATATATATATATATATATATATATATATATATATATATATAATATATATATATATTAACAATCTGTGCGTGATACTTAAGAGTATCACGTTGCGTTTATTTGATTTTTTAAATGTATACAAGGATGGTGATATTTTAGTTGGAAGTCTACTATTAAAAAAAGGAATTAAAGGTGTTATGTGTAGAATTTAAGCTGTAACAACTGAACTACCGTTACTTTCTCTTTCCACCTGACAAGTTTACAAACGCTGTAAAAACTGTATTGCTTGGTATTACCAAAATCCCCCAAAATAAGATTTATTGTATAATGACAACACTATGCAGTGCTTTGTAATACAAAAACAATGCCTAAAATACATAAATGATATTAAAGACGGACTGGCACAGGCACATTGACAACCAGTTGTGATTTCACAGTGTTTATGTCATCTTTGAAATTCTTGTTGTTCAAATGGCAAACTAAGCACTCCATAGTGTAGGAGATCATTCTCCCATCTAAACCATTTTTAACAATATAAAACATATCATTAAATAAATGATACTACAGCTTTTGGAACTGGTCACTGAAAGAAAACTATTTCTGTGCCCATTCAGTAAAATTCGACACAGTGTGCCTTTGATATTGTTCTGTCAATATAATGTGAGTGTGTACCTACTATTATATGTTATTTGTGTAAAGGCCTGATGTTGATAACAACAATTGTTAGGGTTAAACTGACATTGCAAGAGAGACATTCAAGCTCAATATATCACGGTAACTGATTACATTGACATTTAATTGTCAGTATTTAATACCTCTGAGAATAAGGGGTTCGGTTTAATACATTGTGCTGACGTGACACATGACTCAGTGGTTAGTGAATCGGACTTCAAGTTGGAAGGTTACTGGTTCAATTATGGAGTGGGACAAATGTTGTTGTGTCCTTTAGCAAGGCACTTTACCCTAAGTTGCTCCAGGGGAATGTCCCTGTATTTACTGTAAGTCACTCTGGATAAGAGTCTGCTAAAGTACTACTGTGCACATGCTATAGTAAAGACTCCGGTGTTAGGCTACCATTAAACAAAGCAACTTTGGTGGCTCGTAACTGAGTGGCTGCTTGATTGCTTCATTATAAGCGATTTATCTGCAACTTAGTCAGAATATGTTACAATTTTTAGATTTTGGTCTACTCCTGGATATGCAAGCAACTGTGAATCACTACAAATGTTTTTGTCTCCTGGTTGATTCAGCTCAGTGCTGTTGGGACCTTTTACCCAGGTGGGCATCACCAAGCCCCAGCTGCCTTTTTACACACTGCCATCATGTTACAATACATGGATATTACACAGGTAGAAACTCACTTTGCTTGTCTCATTCCGTCAATAGGTTTCCCCTTATATTTTCCTCCACTCTCTGAATAGCAGCCAAGCCTCCACAGTCATAATATCAGTTCAGCCAACCTCAGAATATCCTTGTCCCTGGGTCTGACCCATTCTGCCCCTGTCCAAAGTTCTCTTTGTTATGTGTCGGCCCGTCGATTCCTCCTGCCGCCCAGAGCACCCCAAACACAACACTGAGCCCAGCCCCGAGTGCCAAGCATGTTTGGGATGGCTGGTTGAAACCCATGTACTGGGCTGCCGTGGGTGACTTATGCTTGTGGCCACTGAGGGTGGGCGTTTATGTGTGTGGTGAATATCTGACTGACATTAGATTTGTATAGATCTTAGTATGTCAATGCTGTGTCTAGTCAAAAGAGGTGTCATTCTGTCTGTCTGTCTGTCTGTCTGGGGTTATTTCTGTCTACTGTTGAGCTGGTAAACCTATGTTTGTTTGGGTGTCGTGGTCTAGTTTGTGAGGACTGGCTTGCCCCAACAGTTCCTCTTGGCTGCTTTTTGAAAGATCATTCATCGATAACAATGCATTGAGTTTTATATCCAATGTTATTTCTGTATTAATGAATGAGTAGTAGATACACCCCACAAAGAGTTAGCAAATTAGCAGATCAAAGTCAAAATGTCATTATTTACTGTGGGTAAGTTTGGAGGGAAAACGTGAAGGGAAATCTTAGTGGGAACACTCAGAGAGAACACTTGAAGGGAACACTTGAAGGGAACATGTTGAGCGAACACTTGAAGGGAACATGTTGAGCGAACACTTGAAGGGAACACTTGAAGGAAACACTTGAAGGGAACACTTGGCGAGAACACATGAAGGGATAACTTGAAGGGAACACTTGAAGGGAACACTTGGCGAGAACACATGAAGGGATAACTTGAAGGGAACGCTTGTGTGGTGTTGAAGTTTTATGCCATGAGGCCGTACAGAATTCCTGCAACCCTGCTCTGTTAGCTCTGTTCACATGTGTTAACCCTCTGATACGCGCACGCTTACTAACACACATCCACCCCACCCACACACACATCCCGCTCATCTCCGATCCATCCATCCTGACCTCTTTATCTCTCCTCTTCCCTTACTAAACCCACCCTATGCCTCCACCCTACCCAGCCAAGGACTCTATTGAGTGGGGGCTAATGGCGGCCCTTCCAGGCCCTGCTGATAAATAATGTAACTTCTTTATAACGCCGGTCTCAAGGGACATAGCCCAGAGCATCATTACTGGCTCCTAATGCTACAGCCACGGACCCTAAATCGATTAGCTAACAGCACACACTGAAGCGGATAGCACGAAATGATTCATGCGTTTGGTGGAAGATGTTAGCTACCAGCTAGCGCAGGCTCGGTACAATGCAGGCCGGGCTAACAGGCCAATACCGCGTGACCACTCACATATTAGGCCCCGCCCGATAAACTCTGGGTGGCTATACAGACTACTGCGAACGGGTTATCCCCAGCGGTTGATGGTGCACTAACCCAATACAGGCAAAATTAATGGCAGGCAAGGGCAATAGGGTTGCCCGGGTACTTTAATGGAGCTCCTGTGTAAACGCCAGTGTGCGTTTCTGCTTTAATGGGATTTGGCTATTTGTTGATGCATCGTTGAGTCTTCAGTTTTCTAGTCAAAAGTAGTGCACCATTTAGAGCATAGGGTGTGAATTAGGACTAATTGTAAGTGTGTTGGGCAGGTAACGATAGTGAGTGGCAGGGCGGTGCTGGAATATGTTTACGAGGTAATGTGGTTTAAGGAATGCAGCAGAGTGGTCCACACCAGTCTTCAAAAGGCGTAGGGATATAGGTTTATCTACTAGAACGTCTGTAGTAACAAATAACCATTGATCAAATAGCAACATTGTGTGTCTATTGATCAGATGAAGGGATGTAGCTTGCTACTAGTTATTTATTGTGTGCGGCGACAATAAAACAATGCTTGAACCATTTAAAAGGTTTACTTCAGGTAAAAGAGGGAGTCACGTAAAATATCTTTGAATAAGACCTGTGCACATGACATTAGAAGATTTTCAGGTAGTAATTAGTCCAGCCCAAACTCTTCCCTTCACTGTCACATGGATGTTCATTTTCCCCCAGTCTAGAGACACAACACTAGCACCATTTTAAATATTTAGTTGATTATTTTGTATTGATAAGACAGTACAAAGCAGAGGCCAAGGAGACAGGCAACCAGTGTATTGATAAGACAGTACAAAGCAGAGGCCAGGGAGACAGGTAACCAGTGTATTGATAAGACAGTACAAAGCAGATGCCAGGGAGACAGGTAACCAGTGTATTGATAAGACAGTACAAAGCAGAGGCCAGGGAGACAGGTAACCAGTGTATTGATAAGACAGTACAAAGCAGAGGCCAGGGAGACAGGCAACCAGTGTATTGATAAGACAGTACAAAGCAGAGGCCAGGGAGACAGGCAACCAGTGTATTGATAAGACAGTACAAAGCAGAGGCCAGGGAGACAGGTAACCAGTGTATTGATAAGACAGTACAAAG
>JACXGM010037708.1:0-11027 GCA_016801145.1 Umbra pygmaea
CGGTCGGTGGATCTTAATTGGGGAGGACGGGCTCGTATTACGCTCGGAACCGGAGTGAATGGAATGGTGCGCAACGAACAAAACCAATTGTTTTTTTGATTTGCACACATTCCATTCACTCCGGTTCTGAGCGTAATACGAGCCCGTCCTCCCCAATTAAGATCCACCGACCGCGGCTGGTAGGTACAGAGTCGACCGTTCTCTGGGATATGTTTTAATGCTAATTGAATGTGCCCAGTTTTATTGTGAACTGATAATTACCTTATACCGCTAGTTGAAGTTATAAAGTAACTATGATGTAAAAAGAAATCACTTTTTTATTCCTAATTTCGCCAGTATCAGAGTCTGACTGTACTGGATGTAGTTATCAAAGTCGATCTCAGCAATTTCTAATAAAAATGAAAGCAGTAACAAACAGTGTGTGATTTAATATAGCCTACTGTATCACCATAAGATAATCTGGTCCCGCACTGTACTCAAACCCTGCTCATCCGTTTGAAAGATGTTAGCTATCTCCACTGTGCCAATCCAAAGTTTTCATTGAGTTGAGAGTAACTGTTTAGACTGTGTGCAGGAATTTGTATATGAAAAGGTATGTTAAATATACAGTAGGCAGTTTAGATGAGACATTTATAATAATAAAAATAATACATTTAACTTCAGAACGTAGTTGTTTTATTATTGATAGTTACACCTTTTCACAAAGGATTCAGGGATGCATGCCAGGATTCTGATCGGAGAATGCAGACGCATACTGTATTGTACAGTAGTCTACAATATTTCTTTGCTCTCCTTAAACCGTTTTAAAACAAACAAGGCTTTATTTATATTAAGAAAGGTATTCTACTGTGTATAATAATTAGAGGTGGGTAAAAGTAAGAGTAAGAGTGCTCTGCTGGGTCCCCCCGTTTTGGGAAGTTAGCAGTTACAACCTGATTTACTTGGTAAGGGGAGTTAATTACTAACCACTGACCATAACTAATATTCTTTTACTCTATGTTATCATGTCATAGATCACTGGTAACTTATGAACTTCTTTTACCTGGTCTTTTTGGATTTAATGAGGAACTTGCCAAAAACACAGCTAAGCCGAGAAAACTACTCTTACCCACCTCTAATAATAATATAATTACATTGATTTAATATCATTCTATGTCCCAAATAAATGTATGGGATTAGAACCGAAATGTCAGTTTTTTTTTTTAAGTGGTCAAGTACCACCCAGCGATGAATATAGACCATTTTATAGGCAACTAAATACTCTGATTGTTGACACAGTACGAACAGCACCACTTTATCGAGTGACATTAGTATACCATAACGGTTGGTGAAAATTATACTGATTGTCATTTGCAGCAACTATTTAGGAAAATCGGTGTAAAATATCACTTGCATAATAATTTGGAACGTGGTGTATGTACATGTCCCTTTATATCAAGAGATTGGCACTAGAAGTTTCTTTCAGAATGTAGTATAGAGTCTGTTCTTTGAATCTCTATTTTATATATTTGTATCATTTTCTGTATATTTTCATGTGAAAGGTGAAAGTAAGAAAAAATTACTCTGCATATATTTTTGCTGATAGAACCTTCTATGTTGCAAGTTTTGAGGGAGCGAAACTCCCACACAGTGTACGCTGCGGAGCTGGCCGTGGTGCTGAATCACTGCATCTGAGTTGTCAGTTTCGCTCCCTCAAAACTTGCGACATCTGTGGCATTGTGCTGTGTGATGAAACTGCACATTTTAGAGTGGCCTTAGGCTGGCCACAATATAAGGCACACCTGTGCAATAACCATTTAGCCAGCAGCATAGAGCCCTGTATAGCACTGCTGGTTTGCTTCTAAAGCCTGGTTGGGCCTGGTTTGTCCCTGGATGGGAGACCAGTGCTGCTGGAAGGGTTGTTGGAGGGCCAGTAGGGGGCACTCTTCCCTCTGATCTAAAGCTCTATCCCAATGCCTTAGGGTAGTGATGGGGACATCTTCCCTGCGCAGGGTGCAGTCTTTCGGATGTGACGTTAAACGGGTGTCCTGACTCTCTGTGGTCATTAAAAATCCCATGGCACTTATCGTAAGAGTAGGGGTGTTAACCCCGGTGTCATGGCCAAATTCCCAACCAGGCGTCACTTCAATCATGGCCACCTAATAATCCCCCTCCTTCCCAATTGGCATATATATCTACTCGCCTCTCCACCTAATAGCTAATGTGTGGTGAGTGTTCTGGCACAAAATGGCTGCCATGCATCACATAAGTGGGTGCTACACATTGGTGGTGGATGAGGTGGTCTTTTCCCCTCACTGTGTAAAGCGCTTTGAGTTCCTTGGAAGAAAAGCGCTGTATAAGTTGAATGCATTATCATTATTATTATTATGCCGTCTAATCAGTATCTTGATATGCCACACCTGTGAGGTGGATGGATTATCTCAGCAAAGAAGAAGTGCTCACTTACACAGATTTAGACAGATTTGTGAACAATATTTGAGAGAAATAGGCATTTTGTGTACATAGAAAAAGTCTTCGATCTTTGCGTTCCATCTCATGACAAATTGGGGCAAAAACAAGTGTTGTGTTTATTTTTGTTCAGTGTACTTAACCCCACAGCCGGACAATATTGTCAAAAATCAACATGATGTTGAGAAAAAAGCATCTGCATCCCCTTTTCCTTCATTCTTACCCTTTTATTTTTGCCTTTTAAAAAACGTGTGCACGATGGCCACACGGTTGCTAAGCCGCAGTGCGTATGCCAACCCCCTTTCCTGCAACCACAAGAGTATGTGGCTATCGCACACTGCTTGAGCCAAAATGGCCCCTGCCTGCCACAGCCAAGGGACTGATCGGCCTCTTTGACCCAAATCTTGTTTCCGAATCCCTGCAGTGTTTTAGTTTTTTGTGCCTCCTGTCAGACAGGTTTGCAAGTGATTCCTAACTTATTTGACGAATTTTGTTTCCCCAAAAACCATATCATGATTTAACTATATTTGATAATATTAAATGAGTACAGGGATACTAAGCATGTATTCTATATCTTTTACAGACTACTCCCATGGGTTCGGGGGGAAGTTTGGTGTCCAAACGGACAGAATGGACAAGGTACATTGTCTCTGTGCCTTTTTTAAGAGCGAAGGTTTGTCTTGTGATGTGTTGTTAGTTAAACTTATGTCTCGCTTTCCACTCTCCTCATGCTGACTTGGCAGAGTGCGGGTAACTTTGAGCATGTGGAGAAGCCAAGCCCAGCTTACCAGAGGACCAAGCCTGTAGAAGCAGGTAAAGTGAACACCAAAACAATTTGACCAAGATACTCAAGTCCAGATACTTGTTTTAATGAGGGGGAAAAACATTCAAAGTTTAACGACTTGTCTAAAAGCTCAATTGACTTATTTAAGATGAGCAGCAGAACAATTCCTTGTGGCAGATTCAGCTGTGACAATGTGTCACTTTAGCCTGAACCACTGGTTTGATTACAACCTGTCTTCCAAGTGAGTCATTCCTCCCTCATTTCCTTCCTAGCCGGCAGCAGCACGGGCAGTATCAAGGCCCGATTCGAGAACATCACCAAGCAGAAGGAGGAGGAGGACCGCAAGCGGGCAGGTGACGAAAAGACACGCCGCCAGGCCAAGGAAAAGCAGGAGCAAGAGGAGGCAAGACGCAAGATAGAAGAGGCAGCCAAGGTTAAGCCTGCTTCGCCTGCTAATGCGCCAAACACCACCCCACCTGCCCAGCCAGCCAGATCATCACCCGTACATGCAGCCGCCAACAAAGTACATCAGGTGAATGACAATCCGTTCCACTAATCACTGTGCTACTAATAAAATATCTTTATGCTAAACCAGCCTACTTGTCCACTGCGGTTGTTAGAGTACTGTATGGATGGTTTGGTCTTTCAAGAATGTAATAATCATTCAATTAATTACATTAATGCAAGTATGTTCCCATTTTATTGCCGCAGTCCTCTTTTCAGCTTTCCTTTTGTAAAGTTGACCTTTCTATTTTCCTTCCATGATCTTTTTGATGGCTCTATTGCGAATGAACAAATAGGTAAACCGCCAAATATGTACAGACTTCCCAGGGGTTGGGAGATGTTATCTGACAATTTGTCTCCCTCTGCTGTTTGTGTCAGAGCACTGCACTGTACGAAGAGCCGGCAGCGTTTGAGGAGGCAGAAGCAGAGAATGGGGAGGAGCTGTACGAGGCCGAGCCAAGCTCCCAACCTGTTTCCAAGAAGGTGGATGTGGAGCCCCCCACCCAGGAGGAGGCGGTATATCAAAATCCTGATGAAACAGCAGGTGAATAAAATGCAGTGAACTTGAGGAAGTGCAGGTGCAGAAGAGACTATTTTAAGTCATTGTCTCTTTATAATAGAAATCATTCGGCCTCCATGTGGCACAATGATCCAAGTGCCTGCTTTACATCACAACTGTATTACGGTTGCCAAGGTTTATATTGTGGTCATGGCATTCGGACGATGTCCGGGGGCTCAGCATGGGGTCGGCACAAATTGGTACATCGCTGTCTGGGTTGGATGGGTGGGTAGTCGGATGCAGGAACCTTGTCACTTCATCTCTAGTAACTCAATGTGTGTTGTTCAGGTGCCTGTGAATTCAATCATGGTTATATAGTTTTACAGTAGAAAGAAGCACTTGATCGATCTTCAACCACCTGGCTATTGTTTTATCCGCAACTGCATCGTAAAACTCATCATCCATCCGCCAGCTATCCGCACCAATGTTTTTGACCAATTTCCAAAGCCTAAAAATATTTTTTTGTCAAGTCATCCGCCCAACCGCGGAGTCTGCGGCTTTAACCGCTAACCGCGCATCTCTAGTGCTGAGGGGTTGCTGACGAGAGAATTCTTACATGTATTTGGACATGACAAATTTGGAGGGGAGAAAAAATATACATTTTGGATTGCAGCATTTTGTCACATTCTTGTTTTCACCTGTCTCATCGATGCAAATTAAGGGGTAAGGATGACAAAATGTAAACACTTGTGGTTTTGGAGTAATGCATTAAAAAAACCACGATTTTTATGATATACATGAATAATGATATACAGCTCTGGAAAGTGTCTCTGGTTTTACGAAAGGTATGTGTTTAGGTAAAATTTACTTTAACAACACAATACCAATCTGTTAACTTAGTCCAGAAATCAATATTTGGTGGAATAATAATAATAAAAATAGGCTTTCATGCATCTTGTAATGCTATCCACCAGTCTTTTACATTGATGTTAGGTGACTTTGTCACTCCTGGTAAAACATTCAAGCAGCTTGGCTTTGTTTGATGGCTTGTGACCATCTGTCTTCACCTTGATCACATTCCAGAGGTTTTCAATGGGGTGGATGCAGGGGCCTCAGTTTTTTCCAGAGCTGTATACCATGCAAGTTGATTCATTCTTATTAGCAGCAAAGAGCAGGGGGGATGTTATAGGGAGAAGGAGAAGCAATTAGGGTTAACTGTCCTGCTCACGGACAGAACAACAGAGCTTTCACCTTGGCCATTGGAGTAATAGACCAAAGGGCCTTACTTACACCAGTCAGATGCCCTAACCACCATACCACCTTGTTGCCCTGACAATATACATGTGACATTTTTCCTGTATTTTGTAGCTATAGTAACATATAGCATACAATTTGTCAAATTGGTTGAAGACATCTGACTCCAAAACTCACTGCAGTTTTCAATCTAGACATGCTGTGACTTAGTAACTTTTTATCTTAGTGGCTACCTAGGTTCCTAGGAATCGCATCACTATAATACTGCAATGCCAATATCAGCATGTGAAGTAATTGTATAGTTCCAAATTTGCTTAAAGTGCACCATCAATGTATAGGTTTAATATACTTATCATGTTGAATTGGTGATCTGAGATATGAAACATGATGATCAATGAGTAGAGGGATACTTCTGCACAGCAGACATTGAATTCAAACCAATTCTGATTGTCATGCTGCATCACCTGCTTGCTGAACACGTGTTAGCCATAAAGCATCACAACCCGTTGACAGTGTACAGTAACAAAAACAAAGTTCATTCTGGGTTTTAAGTGAGGTTTCCAATCAGCCTTAAAGTAAAATGTGCTTTTTATCATGGTAGTGGAAGGAAGAAAGAATATTAATCATTAATCATCAAACATTACCTTGATCTTGTCCATGCAGATGCCCCAACGTATGAGTATGGCGAGGACATGGGGTTGACTGCAGTGGCGCTGTATGACTACCAAGCAGGTGAGAGAAGGCAGACCATTCTGGATTATGATCATACCTGCCCAAAATAATTTTTCTAGGATCAAATCTCTGAGTAATTTCCACAAAACATGCATGAATACTATATACAAAGCTTTTTATTTTTTTAAATTGTGAGGGCAATGGAATGTAATTTCAGTTTACAGATTGCTTAGTAGTAGCAATGAGCCCAAAAAAGTTGGTCTTAAACGTAACTGTAGTCACTCTGGATAATGGCTTCTGCTAAATGAGTAAGATGTGATATGGAATGTCTGCCCTCCAGCTGGTGATGATGAGATCTCCTTTGACCCTGATGACATCATCACCAACATCGAGATGATTGACGAGGGGTGGTGGAGGGGTGTGTGTCGAGGCGCCTACGGCCTCTTCCCAGCCAATTACGTTGAGGTTCGGCAATGAGCCGCCCGTCAGCCACACCAAAACACTCTTCTCCAAGATCCTCCATCTCTGTTTCTCAAACCCTGTCCTGGTGATCAAGGTGTTTCTCTCCAGTGTTCTCAGCATTCTCAGGTCTTTCAGCTATCCCTGACTTTCTTTATGACCTTTTCAATTTTTGTTCTCCTTGAGAAAAGTCTCCTCCTTTCTTGCTCTTATCTTTGACTCTGCTGCCTGCCTGCTAGGAATTGGCCTTAGGCTGATTGATGTAAGGACTCTAATAAAAGTAGACTCTTGAACAACACTCATCCTGGCTTATGCAAAATGAGGGAAAGAATGAGAGTGAGAGGCCTGCTATGACAGAAAGACCTTCCATTGTAAAACAGGCCACCGGAGAAACACTACTCATTATAACAGCTAGTTGCTTCTATAAGATGCCAGGCTGCTTTGTCCCCATGAATTTAGTTACTGTAGCTCATATGTTGAAACAGCTATGTTCTCTGTCTAAGGTATCAAACCGATATTGTGATTAGATCAAAGGTTGTTTTATGCTTATGAACTAGCATTTGAAAAAGGTTGCTAAAAATATGAAGCATTGGTGAATTGATTAGTATGTACTTCAGCTGGATTGGACTCGCTAGTAGTGTAAACTCTGATATTGAGAGCAGTGGTGTGGCCTTGTAGTAGTTGTTTTCAGATTCCTATTGAGTTACTAACAAGATAAATATATCTAGTGCTACAGACCATCAGATCATTTTAAGATATTTTTGAGGATGTGCAATTCAAAACAATTTTTACCTGGGGTTACCCAAATAGTGTAACATTTGGAATTTGCCCAATTATGCGGTCTATATTGTCATAGATGTTGTGAATCTGTTGATTCTTCAAATTTCTAGAAACTAGAACAAAATAAGTAATGTAATTGTCACCCATAGTCCTGTGGCAGATGAAAAAAAGAAAGTATGCTTTTATGATGCTCATAAAAGTATATTAGGTTGAAAAACATTATTTTTGCTCACCTGCCGTCACTGCATGTCAAATGTCGAAGAGACCTGTATACTTCCTGCCACCGGTGTGATGTCACACTGCCTGTGACAGTCTGTCAAGTGTTCATGTACAGTATATGTGTGCCATGTATTGTGCCTATGTGGGCTTTTGGTATTTTTTATGAAGCCACATTGAAACACTGATCATGATTAATGTTTGAGTGAGGGACTGCAGAGTGATATTTATCGAAGTGTCTATTACAACATAGCTATGTAACAATATTGGGCTGTAAGGGAAGTTTGACAGGTTGTTTCTATAACAGCAATGGATTATTAACATGACAATCTCACCTCATATTCAATCTAATGCAAAATTGTAGCGTACATAGCTGTCTGGGTGGGTGGGGATGAGATCTTATCAAATAATTTCTTTGGGGTTTTGTAATAAAAAGTTACCCTTAAAACTTAAAAATAATTTAAAAAAAAATATATATAGACATGTATGTAGTTTTGCTTGCTCACTACATCTGCTTGTTTTTTTTGGAAAATCATTTCAATAAATAAAATGTTCTGAACAGCTTCTTTGTGAAAAATGTATTGCTTATACATTTCTTTTTTGTAATCAGACCATAGATGTTAGAGGACATATCTTGTTTCCTTAATATGGACACTGTAAGTGCATGGACATTGCAATTGAAAACCTCCACTCTTGTAATGAAACAAGTGATTTTGACTGCCAACTTTCTCCTTAAGTCAGAATGGATCAGCCAGGGAAGTTGACTACATTAAAATAGACACACATGGTGAGGCACAGCTTAATGTAATCATGCTGCTGAGTAGGATAGTGGAGGGGTTTGTCCTTCAGTCCTATGTTAATTGCCTACTTTGCTTTTAACCTGAGGACCTATGTTTTATCAATTCCCCAACAACCAGCAAACATAAAATCTGCCATATGCCGTGATCATTATGAAGCTGTGTTTTCACAGTACTGGGTGTGGCAAAGTTTCTCAAAGCATGAATAAAAGTTTTTTTGGGGGTATTTTTTTGTCATCTGTCACAGACTGACTGTTGTTACTGCATTTACCGAATTCATCTTATTTAGAAAATTGTGTGTTGATATAGCCAGAAATAACAGATATTTGAATCGCAGCTTTACGCTGTGAGAGTATATAAAAATTAGCAAGTCTACTGTCCCAATACTTATGGTGGTTTTATTGGTGTGCCACATTTTGCACTGCACATAGAATTCACTTCTGTTGGTTACATTTTTAGCAATATGTTTTTGGACACTTGCCACATATGACATTCAAGTTAGGGGTAAAGTGCATTCCCATAAAGCCTTAACAGAAAGAGCCTCCTGCGTTGCACAGTGGTCAGTCAATGTGACATAACACACAACTGTATCACAGTGGCCAGGGTTCAAATTTTGGTTGAAGCATTCTGACTATGTCCGTAGGTCTGCTAGGTGCAGCGCAATTGGGACAGGATGGTGCATACTTATTTTCACATCAAATTAAAAGATTTGACAGGTCACATAGTGTTTTTAACATCTGAATTAAATGTACAATATGTAGTTTTTGGCCACTAGGGGTCTTTCAATCAAAACGATAGCAAAAGATGACATCAGGAAGTAGCGTGGGATCATGTGTTTTGTTATTGTCGTCAATGACAAACTTCCAATCTAGTGTCTCCGGCAGAAGAAATGTTCACTGTCAAAGTAACGTATTGTTAAAAATACTATAACTTTGTTCACGTTATGTTTGGCGGTTGCCTGGAACTTAGAGCAACTAGAGCAGTCAAAGGTTATATGACGCTGTTGAGGAGTAAATTATATATAATCATGTTTTAAATACAGTTTCAACAGTTTATAATGGTATTACTATTAGAGAGAGTTGTACAGCTATAGTTGGGGCCTGTTGGAGGAATCTAGGACATATAAGACAGAGAAGGAGAAGATTCAGGGTCAAGCCAGGTAAGACTTTCCTTTAGGAGAGTAGACAAGGAAGCAAGGCCAAGAGTGACTTAGGACAAAGAGGGAGCCCTTACAGTTCTTATATTATAACATCAGCATAAGCAGTAGCTTATTGTTTAGGACTTATAGCTAATAACTCTGTTATATATTGGACTGCTTATAACTATATGATCTATTTTAGGTTAGACTGTAATTCCATCACAGGTCTAATACATGTAGATGCCATTCAGACTAATAGAACAGGACATTTTACTGACAGGACATTAGACAGATAAGGGTTACTGAGTTATTTGATAAACATGTTCAAGGCGAGAGAGGAGGTAGCATATTTCCATGTAAAGTATTTTAAAATAGACGGACCCAAAAGTAAATGGACAAAACCCAAAAATAGATAGACACTGTAAATTTTCCTTTAGGGTATAATTTGATTAAATAATTCAACACCATCAGGGAAAAATTCTGATGAAAACAATAACAAAGAAGAAAATGTGAAAATGAGCCAAATTAAAATAAAATATTTCTTGACGAAATTAGGAAATAGGCAACCTCTCTGCTTTATTTTGCCCCTCCTACAAGACGAGAACAACAATATAGATAAGCGATAAGAAGTATCTCTAAACACTGTGGACGTAGTCATAACATCAGCTGGCCACTGGTGTTAAACAGCACGTACACCAGAAGGTTGAGTACACACATGTATTGCACGCACATATAAAAATCAGGTTAGGCTTCTCTGGGTTTCTGCACCCCCACACACATCGAAATGAACCCAATAATTTGGCCTACTCACAAATCCCTTTAAAGTCAAGGACACATAGTGGCCAGCTAGGAAGCACACACATAAAAAGAATGCACACACACCTTTTTCAAAAATTCTGGATCACGAATTGGAAGGGGAGGAGCTAAACACGTAGTGTCACTTTTGAGGCATGAGAAAGAATATCACTATTGACGGGGACAGAACCCCGCGGAGCATAATACAGGCATATTGTGATGAAGTTTATTATTGTCCATAATGTAATGATAAAAATTAAACTTTCATATATTTTAGATTCATTGCACACCAACTGAAATATTTCAGGTCATTTATTGTTTTAATACTGATGATTTTGGCATACAGCTCATGAAAACCCAAAATTCCTATCTCAAAGAATTAGCATATTTCATCTGACCAATAAAAGAAGTGTTGGTAATTCAAAAAAAAAAAGGAAAAAGTCACCCTTCAAATAATTATGTTCAGTTATGCACTCAATACTTCGGTCGGGAATCCTTTTGCAGAAATGACTGCTTCAATGCGGCGTGGCATGGAGGCAATCAGCCTGTGGCACTGCTGAGGTGTGATGGAGGCCCAGGATGCTTCGATAGCGGCCTTAAGCTCATCCAGAGTGTTGGGTCTTGCGTCTCTCAACTTCCTCTTCACAATATCCCACAGATTCTCTATGGGGTTCAGGTCAG
>JACXGM010037709.1:0-11027 GCA_016801145.1 Umbra pygmaea
ACCGCCAGAGGTCTCCACCACGCCCAGACCGCCAGAGGTCTCCACCACGCCCAGACCGCCAGAGGTCTCCACCACGCCCAGACCGCCAGAGGTGGCTCAAGTCTACCGGCCACAAGAGGCCGCTGTTCCCGCTCCATGGCCAAAAGAGGACGCTGTTCCCGCTCCATGGCCACAAGAGGCCGCTGTTCCCGCTCCACGGCCACAAGAGGCCGCTGTTCCCGCTCCACGGCCACAAGAAGCCGCTGTTCCCACTCCACGGCCACAAGAGGCCGCTGTTCCCGCTCCACGGCAACAAGAGGCCGCTGTTCCCGCTCCACGGCCACAAGAGGCCGCTGTTCCCGCTCCACGGCCACAAGAGGCCGCTGTTCCCACTCCACGGCAAAAAGAGGCCGTCCAAGTTCCCCGACCAGCAGAGATCGCCCAAGTTCGCCTGTCTCGACCACTAGAGGTCGCTGCAGTTCCCCCATCTCGACCACCAGAGGTCTCTACTTATCTCCCTTGACCACCAGAGGTCGCTCCTTATCTTCCTCGACCACCAGAGGTCGCTCAAGTCTCACGACCACCAGAGGTCGCTCAAGTCTCACGACCACCATAGGTCGCTCCCGATCCGCCTCGGCCACCAGAGGTCGCTACACTACCATCAGTCGAGCCTGAGCCTTGCCTTGTCCCCGAGCCTGAGTATTGCCTTGTCCCCGAGCCTGAGCCTTGTCCCCGAGCCTGAGCCTTGCCTTGTCCCCGAGCCTGAGCCTTGTCCCCGAGCCTGAGCCTTGCCTTGTCCCCGAGCCTGAGGCTTGCCTTGTCCCCGAGCCTGAGCCTTGCCTTGTTCCCAAGCTTGAGCCTTGCCTTGTCCCCGGACCTGCCCTGCTCCCCGGGCCTGCATTTTTTCCTGAGCCAGTGCCTTCCCTTGTTCCTCCTCCAGTCCCAGTGCCTGACTCAGTCCCGGTGCTTGCCCTAGCCCCCGAGCCGGTGCCTGCCCCCGAGCCTGTGCCTGCCCAGGTCCCCGTGCCTGCCCTGGTCCCCGTGCCTGCCCCGGTCCCCGTGCCTGCCCCGGTCCCCATGCCTACTCCGGTCCCTGTGCCGATGCGGTCGTCTCTCAGTGTCCCTGAGCTGGTGTCTTTCTCTGTGTCTGTCGGTCTGTCTGTTTGTGGTTCTGTGTCTTTCGAGATCCCTGTACTGGCTTCTGTGTCGCCCCTGCCTTGCCCTGCCGACCCTCCGCCTTCCGGACCGCCGCTGCTGCCTCCGCCTTCCGGACCACCGCTGCTGCCTCCGCCTTCCGGACCGCCGCTGCTGCCTACGCCCTCTGGACCTTCGCCTCTGCCTTGCCCTGCCGAGCCTCCGCCTTCTGGTCCGTGCCTTCTGGTCCGCGGCTGCTGCCATCCGGCCCGCCGGAGCTCCCTCTGCCTGCCTGGTCTGCTCGTCTGCTTCACCCTGGAGTGCCTCCGCCGGCCTGGTTTCTGCCACTACAGTCTCCTGCCTGGGTCTTCTGCCGCCTAGTGTCCGGTGGCGTGTCCGCTGTTTGGCGCCTCGGGAGCTGTGCCTTGGGGGGGTTCTGTAACGTTCCCAAGTTCCTCTTCCCTGAGGACTACAGCTTCCCTATCCAAGAACTACAATTCCCATAACTCGGACTCAATTACCCAAATTCTGAACACCTGCTTTCACCCAGTCTGTATATAAGGCTTACACACACCATTGCCTCTTCGCGAGGTATTGTAAGTATTTATTCTTCCTACCTTTCTTGGATTGTTATTCTGGCCTGACCCCTACATTGTTTATTTGGGATTTTGTCTTGGATTATCCCCTGTACCTTCACTTGATCTATTCAGCCTTGTATGTGAATATTCTGCCTGTCTGAGAACCCGATTAGTGTACTGCCTGTCTGATTACCTGGATATGTTAATGGAAGTCTGCCTGTCTGACTGCCTGGATTTTGGTAACGGAACATAGCCTGTATACCCACCTGCATTATTGTGTCCTGCTATATATGTACCATACGTCTATACTAGTACAGAATAAACATTATTATTATTATCCTCTTATTGGAGTGAATCGTTACACAATGACTTTAGAATACACCAGGGTTTGACTTCTGTTTTTGGAGCGGCCACCTATGTTGCTTATTGGCTGAGCCAGGCAGTATTGTGATAACCTGACAAATATCTGAATAGAGCGCTTTTGGTTTACCTGAAGCTAGTCTTGGGAGCCTGCTCTGGGTATCACACACACTGCCACAGGTCACAAAGGGCTCAGACAGGGATTGGTTGGGCTGGAGGCAGGCCACAGTGGGATAAGGCACAGATTGGATGACGGTCACAGTGGTGTCATATAACGAGGAGTTGGTCAGCCCTGGTTGGCTGCAGGGACAGTCAGATGGCACTTTCCAAAGAGGTAATGTGTATTGAGATATCTGGAAGCTGGGAGGATTGAGGGGGTGACCCTGGGCTGATGGGGACTTGGGAAGAGGGTGGAGGGTGGAGAACAGGGAAGTATCAAGGAGGGGAAACGTTCCAATACCGCTGTCCAAAGTTTGCATCTTGGAGCTGGAGCCTGAGGCACAAGGGGAAAGAAAGATGGGGCTTGAAGATGCATGAGAATAATGACAACTGCCTCATGACTGGTATAACCTCACACACAGGGCAAATGGGCCCTGAAATGTGCCTGGGAGGTACTGCTGTCTCACAGGCTGATGTTTAAGAACCTCCCACCAGGACAAAGATACTTCCACCATTGTTCTCTGTCCTATTGGAAATATCAAACTTGTAGACACAGTCCAGTAGAAACCATCAACTTAACCTTACCTTAACCCTTACCGTATCTAAACCCTAATCTTAACTTGACCTTAACACTTACATAACGTTAACCCCATCGTTATTATTTTATTTATTTCACAGTTTAACCATTTAACCATGTAGGCCAACCAAGAAAAGATTCTCATTTGCAATGACAACCTGATAAGATAAAACACAAGGTGCAAGACAACATAAAATTAAACATGAAGTTACACAAAGTACAAAATACACAATGCAGGATACTCAGGGTATACGGTAGGAATTATATACTATACAGTCTGTGGAAATGGGGTCTAATTTAAGGAGATATATGTTAGAATGCAAAGTGGCAAGGCAAAAACTAAAACACTGGAATAGGTAAGATATTGAGCGTAGCATTAAGAGTGGGATGAAGGCACTAGAGCATAAATTGGCAAAGACAAGGTGTAAGGGGGGGGAGAGTCAACAAGCAGGGGCGTCGGACTGGGGGTAAAACCAGTACTGATTACCAGGGCCCAAAGGGGAGAGAGGGCCCTTGAAAAGTCTGGAATATATTGGGGTTGAGGAACATGGGGGGCCATCAGGACTGCCTATGCATAGGGCCCAGGATCTTGTGCTACACCGCTGTCAACAAGTACAATGGTCTGACAGTAGCTCTTATAGTAATTCATTAAAGTTAGTGAGGGGATGGTGGAATCGGTGGAAAAGAGTTTTGTAGTTCGTTCCAGTCATTAGCAGTGAAGGTTGAGCATAGGTGATGCTCTGGAGATTAGTGAGCTTAGTTAAGTACAGTGTGGTTTTAATTTAATTTATTTTTTTAATTTAACCTTTATTTAACCAGGTAAGTTGACTAAGAACAATTTCTTATTTACAGCAACGACCTGGGAGCAATTAGGGTAAAGTGTCTTGCCCAAGGACACAACGACATTTGGCTCAGTCGGGAATCGAACTGGCAACCTTCTGACTACAAGTCTGACTCCCTACCCACTGAGCCATCTGCTGATTTTAAAATGCATCTGCCGTTGCCACAACCCAAATGCCCCGGCAGTAGAATTGGAGAGGAGAGCTAATTTGACAGAAGAGTGAGGTAAGCAAATTAATCTTAGTCTAATGTTTGACTACATTGCAAAAATATTACCATGCATTCAGAACCTCATGATTCAGTGAGAGTGAGCCAAAAACATTGGAAATTATGTCTTGTGATATTTCTTATTTACATTTTGTAAAAAGAAAAATCAATAGCAATCCGCCGTTAAAATAGCAATCCGCCATGGAAAAAGATATGATTGGTTTATTGCACGTTACGCCCAAACCACACCTATGAATAACGAAGCTACTTCAAACCTACCCATTTTCGATTTGCGTCGGAAGCAAGAGTAATTTATCCCGCCGGTAAAATAGCAACAGCGCCCGGGACCCTCCCACAATGTCACTTGCAATTTGCGTTTAATACTTGCGTTTCAGATCGTTAAAATAGGGCCCCAAGTGTGCAACAAGGGCCAGCCAACTAGTGAGTAGAGGTTGCAGTTGTGGGTGTTATATCGGCAATGGAGACAAAACCGATGGCGCTGTGGTAAACTTCATCTAATATCCAATGAAGATAGTTTGATGCAGTACTATGAATGACATCACCAAAGTCTAGGATTGGTAGGATAATAATTTTCACCAGGGCAAGTTTGGCAGGAAAAGTGGAGGCTGATCCTAGAATTAATTGTGGATTGGAGATGGTTAATCTGTTAGGGATCACCACTCCATTGTCAAATTCTGCCTGAAAAAAATAATCAAAGTTAACCTCTTTTTACACTGGACCTGAAATAAGGAGAAATGTATGGTAGCTATTTTTTTAAAGGAAATACTTTCAATTTTCTCAATATGTAAAATATATTTCGTATAATTGTACACAGTGAATATGGCACAAGATTAAATAAAGAAAGTGCATAATTATTTTCTGTTTTTATTTTTCTACATCCTCTTTGAAAGAACCCTACAAAGCCATATTGAGATACTGTCCTGGAAAAACTTTTAATAATATCCCCCAGGGGATGACAACATATGTCTAAAACTTTAGAATGATAGACTGAACAGCAAATGAGCTATAGTGTTATTTGTAAAAGTATAATTAGACAAAAAATGCCCCTTGATAATGTTTTCATTGGTTTAGGCACCCCTGACAATTTCCATGATTTTAAACTTGTAAATAATTGGGTGTTTGGATCAGCAATTTCATTTTGGATCTATCAAATAACTGAAGGAGACAGTAATATTTTGGTATTGAAATGATGTTCATTGGATTAACAAAAAATTTGCAATTTGCATCAAAACAAAATTAGACAGGTGCATACATTTGTGCACCTTTGTCATTTTGTTGATTTGAACACCTGTAACTACCTAGAACTGATGAATTAGAACACAATTGAT
Organism: Umbra pygmaea; assembly: GCA_016801145.1. Lineage (NCBI taxonomy): Eukaryota > Metazoa > Chordata > Actinopteri > Esociformes > Umbridae > Umbra > Umbra pygmaea. The sequence goes on from JACXGM010037709.1 coordinate 5,184, forward strand.
TTGGTGAGCTCATTAAGCCATGAACTTTATAGACAGGTACTTCCAATCATGAGAAAAGGTATTTAAGTTGGCCAATTGCAAGTTGTTGTTCTCTTTGACTCTCATCTAAAGAGTGGCAACATAGGCGCCTCAAAACCACTCTCAAATGATCTGAAAACAAAGATTGTTCAACATTATGGGTTAGGGGAAGGCTACAAAAAGCTATCGCAGAGATTTAAGCTGTCAGTGTCCACTGTGAGGAACATACTGAGGAAATGGAAGACCTCAGGCACAGTTCTTGTTAAGGCCAGAAGTGGCAGGCCAAGTAAAATATCAGAGACACAAAGGCGAAGGATGGTAAAAATGGTCAAAAACAGCCCACAGACCACCTCCAATGACCTACAACATCATCTTGCTGCGGATGGTGTCACTGTGCATCGTTCAACAATTCAGTGCACTTTGAACAAGGAGAAGCTGTACAGGAGAGTGATGCAGAAGAAGCTTTTTCTGCACACATGCCCAACAGAGTCACTTGAGGTAGACAAATGCATATTTGGACAAGCTTCATGTTCATGGACTGATGAAACAAAGATACAGTTATTTGGTCATAACAAGGGGCGTTATGCATGGTGGCAAAAGAACACTGCATTCCAAGATAAACAATTGCTACCCTAAGGAAAATTTGGTGGAGGTTCCATAATGCTTTGGGGCTGTGTGGCCTGTGACAGTACTGGAAATCTTGTTAAAGTTGAGGGTCACATGGATTCCACTCAATATCAGCAGATAGTTGAGAATAATGTAGAGGAATCAGTCACAAAGTTTAATTTATGCCGGGGCTGGATATTTCAACAAGACAACATCCCAAAACACTGCTCAAAATCTACTCTGGCATTTATGCAGAGGAACAAGTACAATGTTCTGGAATGGCCATCTCACTCCCCATTCCTGAATATAATTGAAAATCTGTGGGGTGATTTGAAGCGGGCTGTCCATGCTTGGCAACCATCAAACCTAACTGAACTGGAGATGTATACCAAAATACCTTCAAGGTATTTTGCAAGGAGGAATGGTCTAGAATACCTTCATCCAGGATCCAGACACTCATTACAGTCTATAGGAAGTGTCTAGAGTCTGTTTTTTCTGCTAAAGGAGGCTGAACTAAATATTGATGTGATATTTCTGTTGGGGTGCCCAAATATGCACCAGTCTAATTTCATTTTGATGCATATTGCACATTTTCTGTTCATCCAATAAACCTAATTTCACTATTGAAATATTACTATGTCCTTCAGTTATTTGATAGATCAAAATGGAATTACTGATCCAAACACCCAATTATTTATATATGAAAATCTTGGAAATTGTCAGGGGTGCATAAAATTTGCCAAGGTCTGTATCGCTTCGTTAAAATTTCTCCGGCAAACTGGATGTTAATATGGATGATCTTGGTAATTTATAACATCTCTGTTTCATAAGAAGACACATTTTGATGGTACGGACATTGCTATGACACGTTTCTCCTGCATCTGTCATTCATAAGTGCTAACCAGACAGCTAGGTTTGTAGGTGTCTACATATTCTAGTTCAGACCTGTTCAGAGTGGTGAAGCTTGTTAGGCAGGAGCATGATCTATTGGAGAGCATGCATTTAGTTTTACTAAAGTTTAAGAACAGTTGGAGGCCACAGCATGAATGTTGTATGGCATCAAAGCTTATTTAGAGTTTTTTTAACACAGTGTCCAATGTAGGGCCAGATGTATGGAAAATGGTGTCATCTGCGTAGAGGTGGATCAGAGACATGCCAGCAGAAACAGCAACATCATTGTTATATACTGAAATTAGGGTCGGCTCGAGAATCGAACGCTGTGGCATCCAGACAGCAGGCCCACCTACACTGAACCCTATATCAGGAGTAGTTGGTGAACCAGGCGAAGCGGTCATTTGAGAAACCAAGGTTCTTGAGTCTGCCAATAAGGATGCAATTATTGACAAAGTCAAAAGCCTTGGCCAGGTCAATGAAGACCAGTTTCTGCGCGTACTCCTGGGTCAGAACGTCCGTGAAGGACCACACATTTTCCCGGCAAGTTTGCTTTTTATAAATTCCAAATCTTGCGTAGGGAGCGGCGCACGTCTTCTTTTGTGCATATGCCACGCTTATAAATGAGGCCCCAGCTGTCTGTATTCAAGCAAAGGAGAAACATGGGGGTCTTATGCAAGATGCTAAGGGGTTTCAGGGCTGTTGGGTAGGCTGGTGTTGGCCAGGTGCAAATATGCCCCCCCCCCCAGCATAATGCTTATTGAAATTCTCAACTATAGTGGACTTATTAGTGGTGACAGTACCGGTATTTCCTAGAATTAGAGCAGTGGGCAGCTGGGAGGTTTTTCTGTTTTCCAAGGACTTTACAGTGTCCCTGAGCTTTTTAAAGCTAATGCTACAGGATGTCAATTTCTGTAAAAAAATGCTAGCCTTAGCTTTCCAAACTGAATGTGTGTACCAGTTCCTGGTTTCCCTGAAGAGTTGCAGATTGCGGGGTTGTTTGAGGCTAATGCAGTACGCCACAGAATGTTTATGTGCTGGCCAAGTTCTGGAGTGAACTAAGGGCTGTATCTGCTCTGGTTACTAGTCAGGTGTTGTAACCACTGAGACACTGTTGGATTCCTGTAGCCTCCTGAGAACCGAGTAGTGAAGTGTAATAAATATAAATTACGGTAATATTTGAATTTGATTGGCTGATCAAAAAGAAAAGGTGTTAAACATCAGCCTGTGAAGCAGCAGTGCCTCCCTGGCACATTTCAGAGTACCTTTGTCCTCTCTGCTAACCTCACATCTACTGTATAAAGGAATGTTTTTTGAAACATTGGGCATGTCTCCACAACACGAAAGGCAGCACTTTCTCAATAATATCCATTTAATAATATTTTTTTCCCTCATATTTTTCCTAGTCTAATTTGATTGCCCGTTTCTTTGTACCATGTCCTACATTGCTCCCATTAGGTTCAGTAGAATCTGACATGCTGACTAACGACTCCCCTGAATAGCATGTGATGCTATGCGAAATGAATTGTGGTGAAAAAGGCAAAACCATAATAATGTGCTTTCATCAAATCTGGCTATATACTGTATAGCAACCATACTTTGTCACAACACAAATGATACATTGAAATGCAGTCCAGGTGCATGACGAGAATGGCAAGACTGCACAAAGCTGTCATCAAGGCAAATCGTAGCTAGTTTGAAGAATATAAAATCTAAAATATTGTTTGATTGGCTTAAAACTTTGGTTCTACATGATTCCATATGTTATTACAATAGTGTTGATGTCTTCAGTATTATTTTACAATGAATAAAATAGTAAGGATAAAGGCAAATCCTTGAATGGGAGGCTATGCCTATACTTGTGACTGGTACTGTATGATATTCTACTATACATGTTGATGAAAAAGTCATCTGTAATTCCTCCTGTGGTTTTTTAATATATATTTGTGCACATCAAAGTATGGTTGGTAATGTAATATGAAATATTGAAAATACAAAATGTTTCAAGTACAGTAAAGACAATGCTTTCATGTTTCCTTAATCTACACTATTGGTTAATAATTACTGAGCCCAACACATTTCTTGACCCTCTGAGAACTTTCTGAATTAATTAAAGATACAATCAATAAAAAACATATTTTTGCAATTATCATGGAACATGTCTCTCATATAAACTGCACACTGCTCAGAACAAGGTATCCTTAATTTAATCTATCCAAGTCACTGTCTTTGTGTTACCATAAGTTGACATGATTTTTGACATAATTCCCAGTAGATTTTAATCAACGCAAACATAAAACACTCCTCTTTAGTGATCCAGAGAAAAGCTCTCAAAACAGCTGGGCTGCTAACTGACAACTTCACTGATAATTGGGTGTCTGCATTCAGCATGTGTTAATCACACGTGATGAATAAACCTAAAGAAATCATGGGGCATCTTAGAAAGTCTGCCTCTCATAGTGTCATTCCAACCAATCAAGGTACTTGTAATTCACGCCATGTCGGAAACTTCTAATTACAAATTTCTGCAAATTCCATCCCAATAATTTATTAAAACCAGGGAACTCTGGACGGATTCCTTAACCTCAATTTATCCATCATCAAAGTCAGGCACTACTGAAGTTGCAGAAAACTGGCAACAATTTTTACCAATATTTTTATTAGAACAGCATAAAAATATTGTATAGAATTTAGTTTGTATTTACACATCCTGCAGTTTAATTAATTGGACAGTATATTAATGTAAATTAGACAAGTCGTTCCTCCAGTCACTCAGACAAGCTGCATGGCTCCAGGATTGGCTGCTTACTGCATTTTGACAGCAATTATTGTCTTGTTTTGACATTTCTTTTCACACTGTTGTCAACAAGAAAGTGTTGGGAATTTTATTGAGCTAACATTATGTGCAAGATTAGTGAATGATTGGTACCTTACTAAATAATGTGACTGTGCATAGATAATACAGTGCCTTGCATGAGTATTTACCCCGCTTTGACATTTCCACATTCTGTAGTGTGACAAAATGGAATGAAATAGCGCAAGATGCTATGTGCGGTGTAAAGCCAACACACATCAACCTAAGAACAACATCCACATGCTTCCAACTTGCTTCCGAAACTCTAACAGCTATTAATACAGCCAAAGGTAGTGCTACCAAGTATTGACTCAGGCGGGTGTATACTTATGTAACCAACAAATGTCTTCTTTGCGTCAAAGTATTTGGCACGTTATGTCAAACAAATGATAATAATCCTGATACAATCCTATTTCATTCCAGGTTGTCACACTACAAAATGTGGAAATGTCCAAGCACACTGTCCATGCACACCCCGCAATCTGGAACTCTTCAGGGCAACCAGGAACTGGTACACACATTCACTTACTCATTCCCGGATTCTTCTGCCAAAGTTGAGGAAGGTCTTGTGGAGCTTTGTTACAAACATATTCCAGACTTTCGGCAGTAAACACTGAGTTTAAATTGTGCCATATTTTGGATAGAAACTAACGTACTACACCAGTGAGAACACAATAGTGAGGGCAGTGATACAGTGACTGATGGTGTGTTTGGCTATAGCCAGCTCTAACTAGACAGCTAATCAAAGTGATTAGGCCACTCAAAGAACAATCATATTAACTTGTTTTGTAGTTGGTTATGCATGGTTATTTTAAAAATGTTGTAAATTATTAAGTAGTCTGTTGTGCAGCACATTCTGCTATCCTTGTATAACATTTTTCGCTAAATTTCGGTAGCTACCGAATGGAGTCCTATACTATGATACACACAATGGCCCTCATTTATGAAACGTGCGTACGACCTAAAACAGGCGTACGACGGGCGTACGGCGATTCTTACGCAAAGCAAAGGATTTATCAATTTGAACGTGATCGTAGGCTGCGATGAAATCTCAAGTCTGGTCTGACTTCGTGTACGCAAATTCTATAGTGTGACTAGCCGTGGTATAACCACCTTGTTCAGTGAATTGTTGAACCAGCGATCATTGATGAATGTGTCTGCATAGAAACTACCCCATATTGCAAATTACATTTCAGAATTACGAATTAATTATATACAGCACATTGCTATTAAGTGGTTTATTTTTTCCCTTTCACTTCGGGGTGGCCTAGAACACGAGGGCAGAAATTAGGCAAACAACAAATTGAATCAAGTAATATATATATATATATATTACTTGATTCAATTATTTAAACAAGCGCTTTGGTAGTCCTGTAGTCGAAGCGATGGCAGATCTGGAGGACCTTAATTCGCGCTCTCTACATATGGGACCTTTCAGCGGGAGATCAGGGACAGGTCTGGTATATATCACAGCC